>JBBPFQ010638917.1:0-15717 GCA_037974815.1 Kaempferia elegans | reverse complement strand
TAGATATTGGATACCAGGAATAGGGCTTTCTATCGGACCCATCATTTGCGTGGGATTCATTACTACTCTACCCTAGTTGTCGGCATCTTCCGGGGCAGATTCCCATCCCACTGGTAGCAGCTGGTGTAAAGTAAGCACTTTCTATCCCTCCCAAACAATGATAACATAAATACTTTACTTCTCCTCCTTTTCCTTCCTTCCCCTTCCTTCCCAAAATGATATAATTGAGTAAAGATTAATTAGTTCAATGATATTTATGTCTTACTGTCTGATTAATCCTTCTTCCATTTCCTTTCTTCCCAAAATGATATAATTGATTAAAGATTAATTAGTTCAATGATATTTATGTCTTACTATCTGATTAATCCTGAAAGTGACCGATTTAGCCCTTCTTTCCCACTACACCTGGTCTGGGGAATTAATTAGTTCGATTGAAGAATGATATGACTCATAATTGATAGGTTGTTGGCCTAGCCCAAGACATAGGCCATTACCCTAATAAAATTAGGGCCCATTATTATTTAAAAATAAATAAATAATTTTAATAAATAAAATTTACCTATATAATTGCATGTCTGACACTTCAATTTCTACCCAGTATTTATCATTTAATTCCTTTCTAAATTTTCAATGACAAATGGATGGAAAACGCTTCGATTTCTTGCCAGTATTTATATATCCTTGATTTCTTTCTAAATTTTCAATGATAAATGCATGGCTAACTCTTCAAATGATATCTACACATCTTTTGTCATGAGAGATTTATAATATTATAAATTAAAACTCATTTTTAATTGAGATATCATTTTTTATCGTTAGTAAGCCGATCAACATATATCTAATCAGAAATATATAATTTTATTTTTATTTTTAGGAAACAATAATCGAGATAACATATATATCATAAACAATAATAGGTAGGCAATAATTTTATATCTTAAAAAGTTAAAATACTAAATTTTATAAAAAAAAAATAATTTTTAAATTAATATTTTATTTTAAAAAAAGTTAAACCCGCCATTGTAGTCCAACGTCCGAATGAAAAACAGTAATATATATATATATATATATATATATATATATATTAAAAAAAATATTAAGGGAATAATTATTTTTTGTTTTTTAGCCTAGGGCCTCATCTATCCTTAAGATGGCTCTGATAGGTAGATATGGTTTCTTAGATTTAAAGTTTATAATAACTTCAGCAAATATAAACCTCTTCAAACAATACAATTATATAAATTTAAACTTTTAAAATTCTAAGATTTTCAAGATTGAGATACAAAAGCTTCCGAAGATCAATCAATCGGGTAGAAACTATGGCAGCATGGACGAAAAGTAGATTAAAATCTCCCTGATCGAAATAAATGTAAAAAAAAATGTGCTAACAATTTAAGATACACTTGTATACACATTAGCAATGAAGTAATCAAATTCTTACAACTCGCATTAGGAGATGAATCATCTTTCCTCATTTCTCCAACCTTCTGGCAATCGCCATCGTCTGTGCCAATATATCGACACCTTCGGCCAATGAGGAAACCCAAAATTGTAGTCTAGGGGTTCATCAGCCAATCCTCCGATGGTTAGAGGCAACCATACGTACCTTGAATCTTTAAGCTCAGAAGGGTTCCATCGGTCTGCCATAAAAATGAATGTGCCAGGCAAACCTCGCAATGGCAGTACAAAGGTGCCCTGTGCAAAAAATGTCGTCGACCGTAGGACTCTGTTCCCTCCAACACAAGGACTTCCCATCGTCTCCCACGGACCCATGATTGACTCGGCTGCGTGTGTTAGTGCCTTGTTCGGAGCCCACCCGGAACAACCAGAAGTGATCATATAGTAGATTCCTTGGTGCTTGAACAAGGTAGGAGCCTCTCGATGTCGTCCTACCAAAATTCGCCTCATGAATCCAGCCACATTGAGGTAGTCATCTGTTAAGGGACCAACATGGAGCTCACTGTTGTCGTTGGAAGAGTAGATGATGTAGGCCTCTCCATTGTCGTCCTTGAAGATGGTCATATCCCTACTGTCACAGCTATGAGGTCGCATGCTATACAGATATGTAAAAGGTCCTCTAGCAGAGTCACTGACAGCCACCCCAACTGAGGCTTTAGTGTAGTTGGCATCGTCGATGTGCATCCACATGACATACTTATCAGTTTTATCATTGTAGATAACTTTAGGGCGCTCAAGGACATTAAACTTGTGAAGATCATGGGAGACATTGGTTTCTTCTCCTGGTAGAACAATCCCTTCGTTGGTCCATGTCCACAAGTCTTTTGAGGAATAGCAGTTGACTCCAATAATATCGACCTGGAGGAAAATATATAATTGAGCATGTCCATTTTTGTCAAGGGATAACAGAACGAAATTTCAGAATCCATGGAACAAGTATTTTACAAAATGAATTAATCATCTAAAAATTAGATAAGTATGTTTAAGTTTCATAGATAGAAGAAAAGCGCATGGACAGGAATATGAAATATAAAGAGTAATTCATCACCCAAAAACATTTTTGCGGGACAAAGTAAAAGAAAGACCAAAGGAATTTGTGATCAACACGATATGAAATTCAGGAATTCACCATCTCTCACGATCGTAAGAGGAATATGCTAACAATGCATAGAATATGATTGAAACGATAATGACATGGATATGACGATTGTGGACTTCAAGTTACATACAGATTTATGGGTGCAGGTATTTTGAACACAATGCAATCAAAAACTAAAGTTGGCATTTACAGCAGGCATTAAAGGATAATTTTTTAATCAAATTAACAACATAACAAGTATAAAGCATAAGAATTAAACTGACCCGTGCAGCTGACCTCTGGTGAGCATGATACGTCGGGCCATCTTTGTTCTCTCCGTACCAGTAGTATGTCCATGTATTATCATCATACAGAAGTCCTCCACCATGAGCTTGAATTGGGTTACCATCTGTGTCAAGCCACAGTCGACCCGGATAGAAATGCATGCTGTCATTCCCTTCTTTAATTAGGCTTATTGCAGTCTTTTTGCTAGGGAAGAAAAAGGAATGCACTTGAGAAGATGCATCTAAAAATTCACGAATTATTGTACTCGGTTTTCTCGGTCCCTTTCTCTTTACAGCACGAGGAGATCGCCGATCTTTTGGAGGCGAAAAATGAAACTCCTCTCTTTCTACTTTCTCCATTTCTCTAGTATCAACAAGATGATTCAAGTGCACAAGAATGTCCTGCTTGTCATTTTGGTGTTGTATATGGGCATAGAAATATACAATGAGGATGAATCCCGTCACGCTCCAAATAGCTAAATACGACCATCTGCTTCCTGCATTGCAATGGAAAGCAGATGATTTCTGGTGTTTGTTTCTGATCCTCATTCTGCTTTTTTCTACCTCCAACACAATGCTGCAGTATTAGATATTAAACCTATATAGATCCAGAGAACTACCGATCAAATTTACATCAAAGTAGTCTGACATTTTGCCATATTTCCTATCCAAGATTCAATCCAAACGACGACTCAGAATCCAAAATAAGAGACTAACCTAACATCATAGTCCAGTAAATAAACAGAGCATGGACTACTAATTTTCAGAGTCTTATACAAATCATAGATATATGTCATCCCAATTGTTAAATTCTCCATTACTTTGATGACTTGGGCTACATCGCCAATAGTCACATGATAGCTATCGAGGTTTGTGACATTTAGTTGACTACTTAACAGAACGTGTTGGATGTTTCAAAGAATCGGACTGCACATTTATTGTGTTGTGGTGACAACGTCAGTCATATAAACACTCTAGACTGTTAAACACAGAGAGAATATAACTGGTGGATTAGTTATGGCTATAATTGTTACAAATTATAAACTTCATAAAGAATTTATATAATCATGAAAACTACAAGTTGATAGTGTCAAAAAAAATTGAAGTTGAGAGGACAATCAACACATTACCCAAAAAAACTTGCAAATATCCTTAGAAATATACCTTTTTAACATTGTATCAAGGATAACACGCGTACATGCTCAATAAAACCATTCATCCACTCTCATCATTGCCCTCATTTTTAATCAATTATGACAAAGTAAAACACACAGAGACCTGTAAGGTCAACCATCACGATCCTAACCCAGAGCAAAAAACTTGATTTTATTTATTTATGCAAAAAAGAAAAGAAAAGAAGATAGCTAATCAATTAAAAGCTAAAACGGTCTTTCTTCAAAAAGAAATTTGTTTCTTTAAATTAAACATTCTTTAAAAAAAAAAAAAAAACTTGTCTCTCCAAACAGAACAGCAGATCTAAAGAGGTAGGTAAACGCAGGTAAGGTCTTAGAACTGGCTTGTCCCAAACTAAGGAAAGGGAATGAAGAATTAACTACCTGAGAAGATCCTAATCAAGAAGGCTGATCTCCAAGTATCCGCCATGGCCGTAGCATCACCACCTCGCAGCAATCAATATCTCCTTCAATAATCCCTCTTATCTCCTTTAAACGATCTGCAAGAGACAGAGCAATCTTTCTTAGGGCTCCAGCGACGCGTGTGGGAGAAACGAGATGGGCGTCGATTAGCTATAAGAACCAAAGTCCACCGCCTTTAGATCTGTTCCTCTCCCCGGAGATTTCTTTTACCCCTCGTTTTTTTTCCCACTGTAGTAATAAATAAGCTGGAGAAGGTTTGGCGGTGTCCGTGGTCGCCTGTTGACTAACGTCGAAGATTTATTTTAATTTTAATTAATTAACTAATTTTATTATTCTAAATTTCAAATTAAGAAGTATTTGTTATATGTTTTTGACCAAACAACCCGCTTCAAGAAGAATCTAATTAAAAGAAGGATGGATCCGATTTGATTGAGCATTCCTCAAATATCAAAAGCAATATTTGTATTACTATTAACGTCTATCGTGGCTTTATATGATTCGAGGATGTTAAATCATATTTTATTAAGAAAAAAAATATACAATATGTTAAATTAAAGAAAATACAGCAACTAAAATTGGAAGATACGAAAGCTCATGCTATAATAACCTGATCAAATCATTTAGCATCATTGTTTGTTTTGGGTAATGAATTTGTTTTTTGTTCGTCTTAATAGGGAAAGGCCATATAAGTGGAGTTTTTATTAGTTCATCCTGACGAATTGGGTCCACAAGTTAGTGTAGATTTAAATAAATGCATAGGAACAGAATGTTAGGGGAGTCCATTTGAATAGATCGGATATGGTTCGGATCGGATTGTGAAATTTTTTTTAACTCTCAACTCAAATCTGAACTCAAATTTAATCCGAAACCTCTCAACCCGAACCTAAACCCGGCAAACCCGACCAACACTAACCCAACCCGAATAACTCATATAACCCGATCTAAAATAACTTTTTTTTTAATCATTTTCCCAATAATTCTTCACTTTTATCTCAATACTTCATAACTATTATACTAACATTTATATTAATATACATAAAAACATCTTAATTTTTAAAATAAAATTTAATTTAATCCTAAAAAATCAACTAACCCTTATATTCGTGTCAACCCGAACCCGACCCAAACCGAATCCAACTCTAAAATTTTCAACCCAAAACCCACCAACCCGAACCCAAAAATATCTAATCCGAACCTAATTTTTTTCGAATCGACTCGAGTTGGATCATCAGGTCGAATTTATTTTTGACACCCCTATATAAAGTTGAGCAAATATTCTAGTTGAATTTGAAATAGATAAATTTACAAGAATTTGGAACCGTACAGAACACGTTGAAGCCATGCTGGAAAGTTGGGCACGAGGTTGTATAATTGAAGAGTGGATTATACTGATAATGTAATTATCATAATATACAACTTACAATTGGTACATGGAATTTGCTAGCTTCTTCATCCGAAGATTAAAAGCTGGAATTAGTTAGGAAAAGAATGGAGCAAACAATATAGATACGTTGTAGCTCAAATGTTCAAAAAAAAAAAAAAAAGGGGGCCAAAACATAGAAAACGCCCCATTTTGGATCACTCTACATTATATAACATGATTGCACGCTGAAAAGGCCTCAAATTAGGGTCTCCATACATGAAAAAAAACCAAGATTAATTCGAGGGAAAAAAGAGAAAGGTATAAATATAATAGAAGGAGAACATAATTTAACAGGGGGCCTCAAGGTTAAGTCTTTTTCTTTGTTGAAGCCATTTTATTGGGCTTGCCCCCGGCAACGTTGCCTTTCTTTGCCTTGGGCTGTGCCTTCGGCTTCTGCACTATTCTCCTTGGTTGATCTGGATCATCATTGGGATCCACCTCCTCATACTGGATGGGTTTTATGATTACACCAGGTTTCTTAACAACCTACATATATATATGAAACAATAATGGTCAAACAAAAAGAAATATGAATCCAAAACAACGCCAAAAACAAAGATTTATATACTCTTGACATATATAACTAGGAAGAGTTGAGTGGAATTCAAAGGCGTATGATGAATACTAATAATGGTTTAAGAAATAATGAATTGGAATCCCAAACAACCTCAACTAGAATGGCTAACATTGCAACAAAAAAGAAATGTATAAAAACTGGGGTAATAACTGTATATGAAATTGCAATTGTACACAAAAGTATATGAAATTATTGTAGAATCACATATGACTGGTATTGAAAATCTTAATCGAATATTCTATTGGATGTAAAATATTACTAAAAAAGACATCATTGCAATTATACAGTGATAAAAAGACAACTATGAACTTCATAAGAAAAAATCAGAAAAGCATAACATAAATTCAAATCTAATGATAAACAGATGTGTGAATGCATCTAGGATATTTCAAACCACTATTAAATCCTTAATAAGTCAAATGATCCTACCATCACTAGAAACAATACAATAGAATCAACTTATGACTGTCTGCAGGTCAGGACCCAAAAGCAGCTACAAATAAGAAATACATAAAAATACCTAAATTTAACTTCTTTTTAAAAACATATAATATTCCAATGATATGGATACCAAGATTGCATACTATCTTGTGATCATGCTAAATCTTGAGTAGAAAAAACAGATGAAAACATGAAAATTTGATTGGTCTGCATTTAATGACTGCATCCAACTGAAACTAGCAGCAAACCATTCTGAGACATACTAACATCCCAACTCGGCAGACATGTACATCAGTGAAACATATTCCAGAATATTTATTAGAAGTCGAATACCAGGAAACATATTGGAAATCCTGATGAAACCATTTCTAATGAATGTTCATTTGTGTAACGACCTTATCTGAAAACCATTTTGTAATTAAATATTTCTAATCCTCACACTGACAAGTAGATATGGATGCAAAAAGAAGTTCAAACAAAGCAACTAACACACACAAACAAACAACAAATAAACAAAACACAGTAATAACTCAACCCATTTTCGTGCCTCTCATTTTTTGTTTGTTATTGTCAAACCATCCTGGCTTTTCCATATATTCTAAGATAATAAATATGCAGAATACTGAACCAAAAGAAAAGACAAGCACTCACAGCGGGCCGATTAAGTGTTCCAGCTGTTATTGCTGGATTAAAATCTGGTCCAATTGGCATCCGAATGCTCTGTTCATAAACTTCTTCAGAGGTGTATGGAAAAGGCAGAGTCTTTGCGAGAAGTTTCTCAGCCTTCAAGAAAACAAACATATCATCTCAAGGCAAGAATGATGATATAAAATTATGTATCTACATTTAAGGTAGTGCCTATCCCGTGAAAGAAAAGTGAATCTTACTGAATAATAATATTTCCACCAAACAAAAAGCAAAAGAAGGTATTTCACCTTTTTATCAACATTTTCAGAAATGATCACATTTTTTAGGCTGGCATCTTTCCTCTTCTTAAGTGCCTCCTCTCTCTTCCTCTTAGCATTTTTATGTTCATTTAGCATCCAAGAAGGCATGCCTCTCTTCTGCTGAATATCTGTCCATTGGCCCCATCCTGGAATTAATTCTGGTTTTTCTGGTTCAGGACACTCTTCATTCAGATGTTCCAGTTTATCCTTCTCAAATTCAGCTTCCACATCATCACCAGCAAAGGCTTGGTGTATAAGTTCAGCTTGAGATGGAAGGTCATAATCACGCTTTGGACTCGAAGACAAAAATCCATCAACCATCTTTCCCTCAGAATCACCATCAATATCTTGACCCATATCCTCAGGCTGGACGAAGAAGACAGCCATGTAAACTCTATTCACAGATTAAATAAAAAAGAGATTGGAAGGGTGCAAACCTCAGGTAGATGCGTAAGCATCTGAGAATTCTGGATTGCTGCAGCTTTAGTGCTCCCGGCATCTACCACAGTTTCTCCATTAATCTACCCAAATCATTACAATACTGATTATGGACAAAAATGAGAACATGAATTAAAAGAGATACATTCTGTATAAAACCTGACACCTTTTTCCAAGAATCTGAAGCAAAAATTGCAACTTCAAAAGTTGTCTTCGGACCAGGTTCTTTGACAATGTCATCAAAACTCTGCAAAAGCACATAAATGAAGAATAGCAATCATGAACTGCAATCGCCAATCAGTGAAAATCATTACCTTGAATATAGAATGAGTGACATTTTCGGAATCATCATCAGATGCAGGTCCAAGATTGACATTCTGTGCCGGATTATTAACTTCCTCATCAACATCTGCATGATCAATGGTATCTGAACCACCTTCACTATCACTATTACCGTCATCATTGAGTGTTTTTATTCTCTTATGGGATTTTTGAAGTTTGTCCTTCGTGGGTCCAAAGACTTTTCTACCACTTACTTTAGTTGATTTTGGATTTTTTATATCATGTCCCTTCTCATGTTGCCTCAATGATGCATCATATTCATGAAGTGCCATCCGAGCTTCTTCTTCTACTGCATCTTGTTGTTTTTTCAAGCCACGTTCCTTTAAAAAAAATAAATTCTTGAGCTTGAAGAGACCATAAATAAGAAAGATTTAATCCAAAAAAAATGATAACAAGCTCAAGTTGGACGCATGACAAAGTAGAATGCAAAATACAGACCCCAAAGAGTCCTAAAGCCTGGGATCCTAGACCTCCCTTCTTATTCATTCTTGACATAGATGAATTTTCTTCTCTTGAAGAATATAAGTATACCTTGTATTCTCTTAGCCCAACAAACACTAGCTATGGTTGCCAAGTGATACTTGATCATGTGGTGTTCCTAATATGGAATAAAATCTCAGGCCTTACTGGTTGACACAATCAAGATTTTTCTATTCCACTCCTGCATTAAAGATCAGAATAGAATCCGCATTGACAGCGTTTGATGAACCAACACTTAAAGAAGGGAGGTCAAAAGAGATTTATTATTTTTGAAATTAAATTTGTTAGATTCTTAGTATTGTCAATATTATATAAAGTTGAACTCCAATCAACTTTGTTAAACTCTTTACTTGAACCACTCTAATAAAATAAATCCATTATAGACTACTCTATTTTTAAGCCATTAACCATGGAAGACAGATTGTAAAACACAATTAATTAGGATTGTAAATTGGAATAAATCCAAAAATAACTGACACTGCAATAATAATTCTTTACTATTTTTCTCAACTAACGTGGGTTACCATTTGATCATCGATGTAACAAACCCCACTTGGAAAGTGAGCTTACCCTCTAACACAAATTTGAAAAATTAAATGATCGACGCAAAACACCCACTAACACAACAACAACAACCAAAAAAAAGTAGCTGAGTTGATTCCGAAGATCGCACCATCAAGGTAGCATCACAAGGTAACAAGAATAAACGAGTGCAGACAGGCAGAGAATAGGAGTTCTGAGAGAGTTTGAGGAAGAACACGGACTATGGAAGTTAAGGAGAAAGTTTGGAGAACAGGGGGAAGAAGGAGGTGAAGAAAATAGAGGGAAGTAGCAAGGGGTTCTAACAAACAAGGAGCCAAGATTCAATTGGTGATAGAGAGAGGAGAGAAATGGCAGAGAGTGATGGAGGGAGGGAAGGAGATATGAAAGGAAGAAACAAAGAAATCGCTCTATTTTTGATACAGAAGGTCATATGGTAGAGAAGAGCGCAAAATACAGGGAGGAACAGTTCTGCAAAGGGCAGTAGCATATGAGATCTGGAGAGGAGGAAGATGGAGAATGCAAGAACTCACCATGTTGGACTCAACGAGAAGGGTGCTCAAGTGAAACCTCCTAGCACCTAAAGATAAAGTCATAGACTCCTGTGTTTGTTCAGTCCCTTGGGTGGATTAGAAAGATGGAAAAGAGAGAATTTTGTTTGATTCTTTACTGATATCAACATTGCATGCATATCCATATTGCCTCTATGAGAGTCTATTCCAGACATTCATCATTTCTAACATCCTTGGTCCATGATAGCAGACTTCATATTAAAACTAATTACAATTACGATAAAATCCAAAATATAGTTAAGGCTGAATTAAATATATTTTTTACTCAAACATTACTAAAATGGTGCTCTTAGTGATCACCGTGTTAGGGCAGAAGCACATAATGCAATAAGTTTGGACCCTGCTACCTTCTCAAAAATAAATAAACGAAATTATTCTCAAACATCTCAAATTTTGCAAAAACAGTATGTTGTAGGTGTCAGCACTTATATTAAGAAAACTGATAAACAACTACAAACGACGATTTATTAAAAAAAAACAGCAATAACATGACACTAACAAGAAAAATGATGCAAAGCGCGCAGCCAACAATAGCAAATATATTCATATACTGACTGAAGATGGAAATATACTCTAAAAAAGCATCATACCAAGATGTAAGAGAAAAAATAATCCATACCATAAACGACAATGTAAAAACTCCGGACTTAGGTAGCTCGCTTGCATCTTCAAGGACTTTGAGCGTACTTTCTTTTGCTTTATTTAGCAATTTGGTAACATTTTTCTTTCCTTTTTCAGATAATAGTTCATAACTGTCATCATTGTCATTATGATCAGTAGAATTATCATCATCACTATTGTCTTCAATTGAATTCATTTTCCTAGTCAAAAGTGCATGCTAATGGAGTTGTTCAGTTATGACAGCTTGAGTCCCTTCATCTTGAATATCTAACCAACGCTTTAAGATTCGTTGTGCCCACTTTGATCGGTTTTTATGCTTCAGTGTCATTCTTTCCTGCATAAATTTCAAAAAAACATCAATTTAAGATTGTAAAGAATAGAGATGCTAACTGTATGGAAAACTCATTGCTCATAATCAAGAATTCACAAACTGGCTATCAGTTTCATTTACCTCTGCTCGTTTAAATTCTTGTTTCCTAGCATTCTCTTTCACAACTTCAGGATCTATTTCCATTGCAGAAGCTGCCTTTAATCTCTCTTTTTTAAGAATACTGTGGTATGTCTTGGATTTTATTTTTTTTGATACGCTTTGACTTCATTTCATGATTAAAAAGAAGGCTACGCATTTTAGCAAGCCGATGCTGGTGTTCTTTCACATCCTCAATATTTATCTGTAGGAGAATCAATGAATGTGGTAAAATCTGTCTGCTAGAGATATATAGATTCATCACACATCCCACACTAAATAAGTATATTCATACCACAACATAAGTAATTAAACTAAAACAAATGTACTAAGACTTGTCAAGTCATCAAAATGGATTTATCTGACATGACATGTTGAGAATTTAAGCTTGAGAAGATATGAGACTTTCCAGCTCTCATCGTATGGAACTTAGGGGAAATTGCAATTAGAATGAGAAATTTATTCTAGGTAATCTTATATCCAAAAAATAATTTAAACTCATTTTAAATCACAAACTGTAAAACAAAATAGATTTTAAAAAAATTACAACGCCAACACACCATGATGTGGTGATGGCAATGCGGTAATGCTCATAGATGGCCAATCTATGACACAATCTACTTTCTTTGACAGTTTATGTCTCCTTCATTTGATTGAGGGTCAAGACTCGAGAATTTTTTTCTTGTTGTTAATTGTTATTCTCCATCTGACTCAAGATCTGCATTCTTTCAATTTTGATAATATGCTTTCTTTCTTATGTAACGTATTCAATCTTGGTGAGTGTTATCTTTTTATCTTCTCCGCTTAGCTAATGATGTGTCATGTGCATTTTATTTTTGATATCTTTTTGTTGCTTAATTAATTAATTTGGTCATATATTAGTTTTTCCTCTCAGAACGAATTCATAAATTGTGTGAAATGGGGACTACTTTTTTATTGTTTAATTGACTTGATTACTTGAAAATGTGAGAGACTAAAGAGAGATTCTATAAAGTTGGATGCCCGAGTTTTAAAAAAATACAGTAATTTAATTTATATTTTAATGTATTCCAATTTCTTTAATTGCTCTATCTTGTTAGGTATATGCATCGTTCATTCATATATTTGTGTTCTATAATTTATGTGTTTGTATTTCTCAGGTTGGATTTAAAGCATTTGAATTAATTGTTTACAAAAAATCAATAATTTATATATTTTTAATATTTTACTAGTTAAATCAAGGAAAAAAGGTTCCTAAACATTTGTCTAGATCTCAAAAAAGACAAAAGAAAACAAAGAAAAGAAGCATTAATTCAAAGCTCAGGTAGGTAATATTGTTTGAGGGAGCCCATTTTTTCAAATTTGCTTCACGTCTAAAAAATATGAGTACGGTATAGATGTGGTTGGCTAGGCAGCAAGCCTAACAAAGTTAAAGAGTAGCAACCTTACCTTAATCATAAAATTTATGTTGCAAAACAGTATCATGCATCAAGACTGAATATCACTGTATTAAATTAACAACACAGTTAGGCTCTATCTAGCATGCGTGAAGATTTTTTCTCAAGATTGACTCAGAGCATATAAATACATATCCATAAACATTTGAGATCAACATTTGATAATCATCCCAATTGGTTATTTTGAATTAATTCCATGACTTCCAATGATATCTACATTTCACAGCACTCAAACATATATTATCATCATGCAACTTGCACCAAGTTCTCCAGTGTACATCTCCCACTTAAGAGTTGAAACCTTCAACCATAATTATCTTAAGATTTTCCCTCTTCCACACAACCAAATAATTTAAATATTTAGTAACTTTATATTTCCATGCATTTTGATTGTCAATGCAATAGTCAATACCTTAAGATCTAACGATCATACAACATAAATTTGGCTTAGACAATCCAAATTCCAAGTATAAATTGAATTGGGATCTCATGAGGCCTTAATGGAATATACTTCAATTTGCTAAGGTAATTCAGAATTTGGCATTCAATAAATTAGACTTGCTTATTCATACCCTATCATTTGAGAAAATTTGACTATACAAGAATCTTTTCCAAATAGAGAAAACATTTTCAGTTCATATTGGCATTTATCTTATAAAAATTGCTATATATTATACAAAAATGCAACATTTTATCAGTCATTGTGTTGTTTATACATTTTTTTGATGAATAATTCTAAATATGTTTTATCAAATTAGAACATGAAGTTCCAGAAGTTCATGAGAATACTCATATTGAAATCTAATGTATATTTTAAATTATCAATACAAAATATAACTTTCAGAATTAATTTTTAATTGAACTTTTAACTCTATTTGTTTTTGTCCCTTCAAGGAAACACAACTAGGAAAAGAAAAATCTCCTCTTTATTTTTTATCCACATCCCACTTTCTTTATCTTGTATTGCCTCTATGGAATCATGAATGTAATTTTATAGAATTTCTCGTCATTCATCTTAAACAATCACACACTATTTTATCACTGTTAAAAATATAATTTAGTATATTTAATTTTACTTATATTTAATAAAATATTTTATTTCTAAGATATTAATTCACAACTCAACCTATGAGTTTATTCTATTTACACTCATTAATTAATACAATTATTGCCTACAAATGACATATAGCAAGAAGGTTTAACTTCAATATAACTGGTAGATTCATTTCATTTAGTATCAGCACCAAAAATGCATAGTTGACTGTTGATGATATTCCCTGTTTTCCAATAAAGTAAAAAAACACTCATGTATCTTATGATACTAATTAAAATGTAGAAAATAGAAAAAAATTAATGAGAATACCTTGTTAAGCTCTAAAAGTCTTGCACCATCTTTGTTATAAGCTTCCATGATCTCTGGATCATGGACTAGTAATGCCATCTTCTTCTCAAACTCAGTCCTAGGTTCGAATTCAGAAGCAATTGCTCCTACAGTTGAAAAACCCAAGTTCACTTCTGCATCAAAGTGCAAAGTAGGAGCCTCTCTATTCCTCTTAACCAATGGCTCCCACTTAGTCATATCTTTCCTGGTATGGTAATAAGCCACCTTCCTCTCCAGTTTCTCCCTTTCCACCTTTGGCAGAGGAACCTCAACAGTCATTGGCTTTGTCTCTATTTTGTGCAATTTCTTCCGAAGGTTTTTGTATCCAGGCTCCTGCTGAAGAGGATCCAAAAGATCATGAATACTGATCTTCTTACCATTTAGATCCCCTTGAAAATCCGTCACTACAATCTTCTTTTTTTGCTGGCCTGCACCAAATTATAAATAAATTCATTCATCATCTAGAACTCATCAAATTTCAATTTTTAAGCTGATGCATACCATCAAAAGCCATTCTTGGGAGCCCTGTAATATCTTCGAGCATCCTCGGATGCCTACTGTTTTCCTGATCATCGTCTGACTTTTCTGAAGGATCGCTATCAAGTTCCTCATCCTCTGAAGGCACATCCTCATCCTAACAAGAAAGAATAGATTCAAATATATAAGCAAATGACCATCCCAGACTTTGATATACACGACAAAGTAGCGAGAAAATGAAATTAGCTGACCTCAAACTCTTCCGGTAGCTCATACTCATAATTATCTACAGAATCATAGCGACGGTTCTTTCGTGTCTCCTCCTCTGGGGTTTCCTCGTCATACTCATAGACATCTTCTCCAAATTTATCTTTTTCCAAATCCGATTGTTCAAGGTTAGGATCAGCATTGAAGTTCTCGAGTTCCTTGTGGATAGCAGAAGGGAGGCGAGGCCCATGCCTCTTTTTCTTGTCCCTCCCACCCTTCTTTGTACCCTTAGGTATCTGTTTCGTTATCTTGCCAGTCATTGCGTTCGGAGTGTTATATCCAAACGTTCGATTAGAGAATAAATTCACGAGCGCGTGGGAAGAGAAAAGGAACAGCGAACACGCCGGAGGAGGGTCTGCCTGCAACACCTACTATCCTTACACGCCCTATATAAAGAATAAGAGAAAGCGTACGAGAAGCTACAGAACTTACCGAAGGAGAAACTACTCGCGTCCAAAATGAAGAAGATAAGAGCTGCGACTCCTAGCACGAGAGAACAACCTTCAGGTTAGGTCAGGGATGATGAGGAGAGAGGGGAAAACTACTGAGTGAATGCGGCGAGGGTTCGGCCGATGGCGGCGGCGGCGGCGACGTCGAAGTCTGTGTAATCGCGGCAGCGTTTTAGGTCGCGTAGGATCGAAACAGGAGGGTTCTGCTGTAACGTAAAACAAGCGTTGGGCTTAAAGCGTACAGTTAATCCTCTATTCTAATTAATGGGTTGGGCTACTGGGGCTGCTCATTACCATTATCTTGAATTAAAATTAAAAAATAAAAATATTATCAATTATTTTAATATAATTAAAATAATATATATAAGAAATTTTTTAACTAGAAAATAAAAACTTAGGTGGTGTTTGATTTTAGAGGCAGGAATGAGAATGAGAATGAGAATGA
>JBBPFQ010637820.1:0-15723 GCA_037974815.1 Kaempferia elegans | reverse complement strand
TTTTTTATGCTACATTTTTGGTTGTAGAAATTTCTTAACACATTTCCATATAGTAATGAAGTCACTACTCCGTATAGCCTCCTTGATAAAATATTCGTGGTTGATGCAAGAACCCAATCACATGTAAGTTCTTGTTGTTGGTTAGTTAGAAATTTGCCCTTGAAATTGTTTGGAATGTCCATGCGAGTTTCATTAGTTTGTTATTGCCACTTTCAGGCTTCAGCTTGTGTGGAATGATCTTTATGTACTTGGAATTCTATTTTCTTATATTATGACAGATTCCTAGGAAGAGAAAAAAGTATGAGTTAGAATTTTATTCTCTCAAAAATTTAGGATTTGAAAATTATGATTTTGATCAGTTGGACTTATGCTATGTTATTATGAATCTAAATAAATATATAATAAAATATCAAAAATAACTCTAACTTAAAGATTTTAATAATAAGGAATGAAATTCCAAATCTCATTTTCTTGTGTAACTTGAAACTTCTTTTCTAATATAAAATTAGATCTTTTCTATCAAGGATGAGTTAGAAACATCAATAGGATAGTTTTTCCTTGTAGATCTAGCGGTGCTATGAATCTCAATTCTCAAGCATCTTGGGTTCCAGAACTAATCTCTCTGTAGGTATATCTCACCAAAAATTTTGGTGAACTCTTGATCCATGCAAACTGTTGCTCTACCAAAATTCAACCTTGAGATAATATATTTGTTAAAGGCAGCGTGTATGATCAATACTTTTAACAAATGAACAGACTTAAAATGAGAAGCTTGCAATAAAAGTGAGGACCTTACTAATTCATTGAATAACAGAATAGGAAATGCAAGTCTCTCCTCACCATTTCCCATTTTACTCCGAAATTTCAAACTCAATTTCTAAATCATAACATTATTTTGTTTACTTTCAGAATGAGCGTGATTAGCCAAAAGCTTCACCTTTTCTGTAAATGAGTTAAAAATTGACTCATTTAATTCTTTATTACTTTGGATTCACAATTTGGAACTTTTAGACCAACAGGGTTCATGTCATTCAGTATTTCTTTGTAATTTGGAATCTTCTTCTTTTCCCATTTATGAACACAATCTTGTAATTTTTTCATTGTCTTAAAACGGAACTGATGACCATTTTTACATGTTATGAATTTCAGATCACTGAGGCAAAAGGTGCAAGAGCTACTCCAACTTTTTCTGCAAAGAAACAAAGGGATTTAGACAATACACAAAGAAGCAAGCAAAGTGATTCGTGTAATGGGTTTACTGTAGAAACTGACAAAATCCTGAGAACTCAGGAAGAGTTAAATGTATTAAGGGAACAGATTAATGATCTACAAAGGAAAATACTAGAGAAAGATGAAGCTCTGAAATCAGCTGAAAGTGAAATTAACCAAATGAAAGCAGCTTATATCTCTATTGATGAGTTGAGAATTCAGATTGCAGTGAAAGATTCTATGGTTAAATCAATTAACTCGCAGTTAAGCAATGCCAAGGTAGAAACATGTTCGATATAGCTTCATGCATGATGATACATGACTTATTTTGGTTCTGGTTGCCGATTTAGTCTTCAAAAAACCCCATGTATTTCATGGTGCTACTTTGGTATATGCTAGTAGCTTTTACTACTTCAGCTTGGATTATAGGATCATGAGATCCTAACGTCTAGACCGTAATCTTGACTACCATGGTAACATTTTTCCCTCCCTCTATGTGAAATGTCAGCATATATTACAATTATTCTAACTAGAAGAGGGCTTCTTGACATGCAAAGGTGGATATCTTATTGTTGAATGGATATCTTATTGTTGAATTTGGAGTTCAGCATTTCAAAGTATTGACACAAAAATAGTAGAGTTTTTTTAGTTATTGGTCGTAATGATCTCAAATCCTCAGCTAATTATCCTCTCCCACCTGTGATGTACTCAAATCTCCAACTTCTCAACTTCTTTCACTTGAGTGCTAGGGTGTGATGAAAGGTTATTGTGTATAAAAATAGAGTACAAGGAGATAAGGGCCTTCTCTCTTGTTATTTCAATCTTCCATTCAAAAATTATGTTCATGGAAAAAGGGATAACTATGGTTTGAGAAAAACAAAAACAAGTCAAGAGTGTAAAATAGAGTACTTGTTATATTACTAAAAAGGAAAAATAGGTAGATTTTTTGATGAAAAGAAGTAGGTTTCTTAAGAAAAGAACATGGGCTAATTTTGAAAAGGATAAAAAAATATTCTAGTTCCAAAAAGAAAGTAATGGTTTCAAATAGAAAGAATAATAAAATCTAAAGCATTTTTTTTAAATCTTTTTCATCTAAGCTCTTCCTCTCTCCTGTTATTTGCTTCTAATTGATGTATGTTGATTTTTATTTCACCATCAACCTTTGCTTTCCCTTTACCTTTTGATATATTGTTTGTGTGATTAAATATAAGACTAATTCATAGTTATTTAAGGCGTGAGATTCCCAAAAGCGCATAAGCGTTGTGGCCTGAGGCGCTAGGCTCAAGGTAAGGCGTTTTGGGTATATATATATATGGAATTTTTGCCAAAATATTTCATGATAAAATTGAAATATTTCACGAGCTATTAAACAATAATGTAAATATAAAATTCACTAACACTCACATTCACAAACTACTTCACTGTTGTTGTTTTCTATGGTGCTGATTTTCAAAATTCAACATCAAAGTGATGTTGATTTCAACCGCCACAGTGGGGTTGATTTTTGAAAATCAGCATGAGAAAATCAGTGGAATAAGAGGAGGGGAGGCCGATGCTGATTTTTTAGGGAGAGGAATAGTCACCCAGAGAGAAAATAGTGAAATAAGTTTGCAAGGGACTATGGGAGGTTGATGTTCATTTTCTAGTGGAGAGGAAGAATCACACAAGAAGAATGTGTCACATGCATACAAAAGTTAATGCAACCTAATTAATTTAAAAGGTAATTAAAGGTATGGATTGGGCTTTAAAAAAAATTTTAAACTTCAATAAGGCGAGGAAAATAGTGCCTTAGCGAGCCTTAACCTCTCAAAAGGCACGCACTTAAGCGTGCTTCATTCAAGTACTGCACTTGGGTCACTACCCAGTTGCAAATGGTGTGCTTTTCACAACTATGGACTTATCATTGTTTGTCTTTTTCAACATTTCTATTCTATTTGAGTAGATGTCAAGACTTTTATTCATTTGTCCTACATCTTCACCCTTTGAGTAAAATGATTGAAAATTCAGTTCTCTCCGGACATTTCTTCTATCCTAGAGTATATTTGGAATGATAATGCCCCTTTTGTCTACAATACTTTGTCTATGTCAGCTGTATTGGAATGCTAATGTCAATCTCATCTTACAACTTCTCATTCTTTGATTAATATAGGATTTCATTCAAGCTTTTCTTGTATTAACTACTTGTCAAAGAATTAGTTTTTTTTCTGTTTTTTTACCATTAATATAATTTTTTTGGCAAATTTCAGTATCCTATAGTATTTTGTGTTTAAGGAGGGTTAAAAAGAAGAATGTCAACTCTTTGGAATAACATAGGTTAATATTTATGCTCCCAACTTTGAGGGGAGTGTTAACAGTTGTGTTGGAGTTCATACATTGGTACTGTGTCATTAGGTGCGCACAATACAATTTTATTCCATTGTTAAAGTTTTCATGGGAGAGTTATGTATCTTGAAGTGCATGGACATAATGAGCACATTCTCATACATTCCTCATCTTAAATATTTAAGTCAAAGCTTAATGTATATAATGATCACTGTCAAAGATCACAGTTCCTTGATAAGTCTGAGACCTTCACATTTGTTTTCAATCTTTTTGTGTTGATGGGGTCGCACACTTGGGTAATTGTTAATGCACCACAACAACTAGCTGTATTAGTTCCCAAGTAGTAATCGTACACACTATTATTTAAAATTACTTTCTGCCACTTTTTTAGACTACAGCAACAAGCTGTATTAGTTCCCAAATAAGAATTGCGTACGCTAGTATTGCAAAATTATCTTTATGACAGCATCTATAGAACTAGATAAGACTTGGAATTGTAGTTGGAAAGTTCATTACTGTAATTATCTTTATGACAACATCTATAGAACTAGATAAGACTTGGAATTGTAGTTGGAAAGTTCATTACTGTTTTGTCATTTCATGAAAAACATTCTTTTCTTTTTTGCTTCTTTGTTGCTTGCTATGATTTCTCCTTCTGCAATTTTCACTATTTTTTTTCTGGTTTAAGGACATTTCTTGGGTCTCTACGATGCTATTGGTAGTACTCTAGAACTTGACAAAATGGCCTATAACTTCACTCTTCTAACTATTATTATGCTTAACTTGGCTTGTGCATCTCAGCTATCAGTTCCTGTGATTGCCAAATGTTAGTAGGAGCTTTTTCTTAAGACTAGCGATCGCGCACACGTGTTGCTTGTTTGATATAATGCATGAATACATGTAAATTTTATAAAATAAATATTTACTGCCAAGTAATTAAACAACATTATTCAATGATAGTATGATTTATTCTATAAAGATTTTGCCATATTTTGCCCATAAATTTGCCCATAAATTAGATTTCCAAATAAAACCACTTATAGTAGATTCTAAATTCATATATAGTCAGTAAAACTAAAATTTGTTAAAAAAAAATACATAGATATCAAATAAAGAAAAAAAAAAGATAAGAAGTTAAAATTACTAATAAGCCTTGAAATTGTTTTCGGTGTGAAAAGAAAATAGTATTAACGTAATTTAATTTTGGGCTCCATCAAATCAATTGAGAGTTAGTTATTAAAGGGTCAAGATTCTTAATTAAATAGTAAGATACTGTTATTTATTTTTTTGTTGATTAATATCTTAAGAAATAGTCATTTATTGAACTAGTATGTGGGCATTCTTCATTTAATCTACAGAACAACCTGGCAGACAAGCAAGCCAGAGTGGAGAAACTGACTTGGGAAGCTCAAATGTCTAACAAGAAAATTGAGGAACTTCAAGGAGAGAGAGTCTCTATGGACTATGAGATTACCAAATTGATGCAAATTTTTGAGAAGTTATTTGCAAATCATTCATCTATACACCCTGATGCAAGTTTATATTCCTACAGTTTGGAACCTCTTCCAGTTTTAGTGAGTTTTCCTCTCCTTTAATTGATGGTTGTTTGGCTGTTTCCTTCTTATGTCATTATTTATTTATGTATGTTCCATGGAGCACAATTTGGTCTTGCCAACTGAAGAAAGTAGAAAATGACTGATGTTTGGAATTTCACTTGCTAAACCTATGATAAGAAACTGTAAATTAGGGGTGAGCTCATTTTTTATTATCATTTTCAGGAATCTTAGGAATTATTTATATTAAGCCTCACTTGCTAGTTGCTTCAGTCAATACACATAAACACATAGTATGGTTAAATTTAACTTGGTTTTCTTTCAGTATTAGATGCCCATTCTATCCCCTGTTTAGGAGTGTCTTTGATTATCATTGTGATTAGGTTCTTGGGAAGGTTGAGCCAAAGAACCAATTAAGAAAGGTGGTGCAATGGCCCATTTGTTCCTTTTCTTTGACTATCTAAATGATTAGGTTAGCTTTGTAGTAGGAGGGACTTCAATTCTTGTTACTTATCTTTCAGTTGTTTGGCTTCACAGTGAGACTTGCAATAAACCATATGGAAACGCTTGCAACGGATAACAAATGAAATTGATAAATACCTAAACGCTTTGCTTCACTATAACACTCTCTCTATTTGTTGGTTGTTGAATGAGGATGAGCATAAATTTCATCTATGTGCAAACAGAGTGACATGGATGATATTGCGTCGGAGAAATTGGAAGAGACGAGAGCAGCCTATGTTGCAGCAGTTGCTGCTGCAAAAGAGAATCCAACCGAGGAGTTGCTAGCTAGAGCAGCTGAGGCTAGGTTACAGCTTCAAGCCCTCGTAATCTAACAGTTTGATATTGGATCACTGTGAATGTGATGGTGATTAGATTGTAATGCCTTTTTGTAGTAATTTATGACATGATTGGTGCTTTAATGTTAATATCCAATCCACTAGTAAAAGCTATTTTTTTTTCTAGATTTTCTTTATTTGAGCTCATGAAACACTGTCGATGTTTGCCTTATCACCCGAAGTTTCACTCGAATATATATTTAGAAGTTATGCAGTTTCCTGGTAACTTAAGGGTGTTTCATGTGTTTTGTTTTCTGGGCTTATCATTTTGTCCACAACATTAACTTAACACTTGGGTTATTTTGGAGAAATACATTAATATGTCCTTATTTTTTATTTTCCTCACTTATGTCTCTAAAATATTTTCATTTTCATTTATATCCCTCTTTTATTTTTATTCCAGAATATTTGTACCGTTAATTGCTCCGTGAATATCAAACGGAAGTGACACACGTGATGTGCATGTGATTATATTCTCCTTTATCATGTGTTTTTGTTCCTCTTCTCCCCTATCATGGCGCGTCCTTGTCATCGTTGTTCAAATTGATCTAACGTTTCGTGATAAAAAATTCGGCGGCAAGTGGGGAATTCATCCATTGTTTTTCTCTCTCGTCGACGATCGGCTAGTTCTTTTTCTGCTGGCCACCATATCTTGGAGGTTCTAAGGTGGTAGTATTCTATGACGCTCCTCACTAATTCCATCGCTTGTGCTTGCTCTTCTCTCGATGCTCGTAGCTCCTCCTCCATCGTCCCTATGAACACCTACATCTTCCTCGTGAACCCGTCACCACCGCAAGAGTCCAGGAACTGCTATCTCAGCCAAACGGGTGCCTAGAGAAACGCAGGTCCCTGCGAGGGAGTTGGGGTCGACGCCGGCGGCTTTCTTGATGCTGCCAAACTTCTCGATGATCCCCCGGCGATAGGAAGGGCCAAATTGATGTACTCTTTCTCCCTCTCTTCCCTCATGTTGGCGCTGCCCCAGCTGGTCATGTGGTCCAGGGTGGTCAACCAGTGGCTTTGGTTGCGATTCACCACTAGTCGCTTGGCTTCTGACCGGACGACCTCCTCCACTACCAAGTGCAACAATGTCATGCTTCTATTGATGCTCTTCACGCCGGAGAGCTTGCGGAGGGTGGAGAGGGTGAAGGCCTAGACATTGTCACGGGACATGCACATCACATGCCACTTCTATTTGATATTCACGGAGCAATAAACGGTAGGGATATTATTTAAGAAAAAAAAAAGATGAAAGATATAAATGAGAACGAAAACTTTTTAAGGACATAAGTTGTAAAAATAAGAAAGACATAATAATGTATTTTCCCCTGATATTTTAGTCTGTAAAATGTGGCCTCAATTTTTTTCTTTTATGTACCTGACAATTCATGGCTCTTAAACTATGTTCAGTTGGCATCTCTCTGTGTTGTATGAAAGGATTTGAAGGGAGCGGTTGAACTGATCAAGGAGTCGAGTCAGTGTGCCTTGGTCCTCCTCTAGGAATGGCTAGCGGAGCAAGAACTTGCTGAAGACATCTCTTTACGCCACAGGAGGTTTACCTGATTATTAACTAGTGGCAAACTTATTCAAAGGATGGTGTGATTATCAAACTTGATTACGAGAAGGCATTTGGTAATGTCTTGAGCAGATTCTCTACATCAAAGGTTTCTTGGCGAATCGTATGATGACTATCTTTCTTTCTTTGGGTGGCAGGCATAGCTTGTCGAAGAGCATTCACTTGACACTTATTTTCCATCTTTATCAAGTTCAATGAGGTAATTTTGATGTGATTAATGAAGAATTCAAGTTAGGTTTATCAAGTGTACGCAAGTGGAGATAATTGGCAGGAATTCAAGAATGTCTGGGAAAGTTGGTAGAGTTCAAAAAATCTCTATAGCTTGGTAAAAGTCCAAGAAGGTTACGGTTAATTAGATGGATGATAATGACCAAGAGGTTTAGGAGGTCTTAGTGGGTTGCACATAAGGTCAAATTGATCAAGACTTATCACTCGACATGGGATGAGTTGCGCTCATAAAGAGTAGTCGGATGCGATTTGATGGCTTAACAGCTAGAACAAGGTAGACTCGAAAGTAAGGCATAGGGTGGCATGAAACAAACTCGGAGGGCTTGTGCATCCGAGCAACCATAAGCTTGGCGAGGCAGACAAAACTCAAGAGCACAAAATCATATAAACTTTTCGTCTCTTATAAGGATTATTTTTTTTCAAGCTTATATCATTTTTAAACTTGTAAAAGAATTTCTTTAGTACATAATTTTTAGATAGTTACTCATCTATAAGTCAATAGGCCATGAAATAAGATCAAATTGTCTAAACCATATAGAAATGTCTCATTCTAATTTGGATTATAGGAGATCCTTTTTAATTCACTATGCGATTCGCTCTTCGCAATGTGTACCTTCCCTTCGCTCGATTTGTAGCCTAACTCACTTGGATGAGTAGGACATCAATAATTTCGCTAGATGGCAGTGGCTTCTTGTCCTAGTCCTCATCTTGGAGGTTAAAGCGAGTGAGGGACTTATGCCTCTCAAGACTAGATCCTCATATGTCTTAAATGTAACCCAATAGAGCATAAGATAATACTAACATTGAACAAGATAAATAAATTCCTTAGAATTCAAAACACTATCAAAATATTGTTAGCTTTAGTCGGAAAGATCTTCATCGAGCCTTCACTCGGTTGTACAACTAATATACTAGCTCAAAACTAAATCAAGATATGCTTATAACGTGTTGATTCTCCTAGCAAACTCTCATATTTTCAATAATACTGGCAAGACTATAGAGAATAACAATGACTATTCCAATCACCAAGTTTTTTCAATAGAGTTTGTTCTATTTTTCAGTCATTGTTTGCACTTTGTCTAAGGAACCCTGTTTTCTTCCAACCTCCTGTTGACTGAAGAACCTTTTTCCATTGAGGTTCTTTGGCCATGCCTATCTAAAGCCTAATTACAAGTTTGGTTCTCGCTTGAAAATTGTTGATGACTCTATAATTAGCTTGAATTGCTCACCCAATTATCTTCTTCAAATCTCTTCTTCTCTTGAGAAGTTTTGCCCTAGCAAACTTCTTTTGCAATTTAAATGTTCACTATTAAGTGCCCCTGAGCATTCAATTTAAGTTTGTTTGATTAGTTATTGAGTTTGATAATTTAAACTTATTTATTTTATTTTATTTATTTATTTAGTATATTGATAAGAATTTTATTAATAAACATGATTCATAAACGCTATTCACAAACAATGTTCACGAACGCTATTTATGAACATTAACGAGTTGAACACATATATGTTCCAACTTGTTTGTTTAGTTTAACTTGTTGTTCAAGCTTGTTTATTTTATTAATCTTGTGTATATTGAACGCACATAAACAAACTCTTATCAAGTCGAACACCAAATTTTTTCACGAATATTTAGTTCATTTACAACCCTATCCATACTTATTGGCACACTAATCATTCGTCTTGTCAATGCCTCAGTCAAGGGCGTTAAGAATGAAGCTGACTCGAAGATCTGACGATCTGAAAAAAAAAATTAAATTCGGATTGAGGATTTTTGAATTCATGCACCGGGTTCGGGTTGGAGGGTTTTTAGGTTGACATTTTTTTAATCAGATTTGAATTAAACCAGATTGATCCGAATTTAGGGTTTATCTAGTTTTTTTATGGTTAAATCAAATTTTATTTTAAAAATTAAGATGAATTTATGTATATTAATATCAATATTAGTATGATGGAGTTTCGAGATAAAAATAAAAAATTAACATAAAAATAGCAAATGAAATCATTTTGAATTAGATTATTCATGTTTATCGAGTTATTCAAGTCAAATTCGATTTCGAGTTTGGATTTAATGGTTTCAAATTGCATTAGGTTCGGATCAATTTTTTTTTTAATTTCTAATCCGATCTAAATTCAATCTATTCGAATTAACATCTCTAATCTCAGAGTATCCTTAAGATAGCAAGTTATTAATAGGGATGTTGTAGCTGGCCAAATCAAACATGAAGTTACGAGTAAACACTATGAGTCAAATCTTGCTTTTCCTATTATCATAATGTGATTTTTTTTTCTTCTCAAATTTATTAGTAATATATTTGATAAGAATGGAAGGGAACATTTGTCAAGCATGTTTGACTTCTAACTCAAACAAGGTTTTGTCTCTGTCTCATTTTTTAAATATAATATTCTATTAAAAGTGAAAATTATTATTTTGATGGTCTTATAATTATCCAACAAATTAAAAAAATTAGAATTAATCATCACATAAATAATTTGTTACTCAATTATATAAATCTAGCAATAATGTAATAACATCTCAGCTGTATCGTGCACTTTTTCGAATACGACAATTGATTGAGTTGCCAAAAATAATAAATAAAGTCTAAAATCACATCACGAAAATATAAATTATTGACTGATAAAAATAAAACACCACCGCCGACAGCTGGCTTTCGCTGATTGGCTGGGGGCTTATGTAACAGTGTGTGCGGGGGCTTTAATTTCTTTTTTCAATTATGCCCCTGAAACTGAAACTCTGAGAGGGGGTTTTTTTTTGCATTGCTACCCTCGAATTTAATTGTTCTTACCATCTTGTCCTCCCTCGTAGTACGCCTTCTTCCTCCTATCGGCGCGTGCGCACGCGCAGATCACGAGGAAGCACGCGGCGTAGACGCTGTGCACGCGCCAGTTGGCGCGCGGCGGCTCGCCGCTCACGGCGCGGTGGAAGACCGCGGCGTAGTAGTGGATGCCGAGCGCCAGGCCGATCACCATCTGCGCCAGGGCGAGCGCCCGCGATGCGGCGGCGGTGTCCTTGTCGCCGGAGAACACGGAGACTAGGTTGGACAGTTGGAGTACCAGGTAGATTAGGTAGCCCATTGTTTGCGCCGCCTGCGTCCAGGTGTAGGATCCCGGCGAGGTGGCGTAGAAGAAGCGGAGTGGCTCGAGCCCCGTCACGAGGGCGGTCAGCGCGAGGGTGGCGAAGTAGATGGCGAGGTAGGCCTGGATGAAGAGAAGCAGGCGGTGGAGGGAGAGGTAGGAGCGGAGGCGGCTGAAGAGGAGGGTGAGCAGGAGCAGGGGGAGCGCGAGGAAGAGGGAGGAGAGCACTGGGGCGACCTTGGGGGCGAAGCTCTTGCCGACGTACGGCTTGACGCCTTCCGCTATGCCTTTGTTGGCGGCGGAGATGTAGGCCTTGGAGGTGGTGGAGAGGCGCTCCAGATCTGGGAGTAGGCGGGAGGGGAGCTCCCGGAAGTCTGAGATGAGATCCGCGCTGTCCAGGTCGTCCTCCGTCTCTAGCCAGGTGGTCAATTCCTCCGACTTCACCTTTTGCTTCGCCGCCATCTTCACCTTTTCCTTCGCCGCCGGCTGCTTCTTCACCGGAGCCTCCTTGGTGGGTTGTTGCGCCTTGGACGCCTTGACGGTGGTTGCGGTCTTATTTTTGGCAATGGGCGAATCAAGATCTAACTTTTTGGAAGATCTGGTCGAACTGGAGGTGGTATTGAAGGATTTGAGCTTGTCGCTGGACGATTTAGTGGAATTCAACTTACTTAGCTTGACTGCCTTGAGAAGCTTGGTCGAATTCGAGGCTTTCAGTGTGGCATTGAGGGTTTTACCTAGCTTAATCTTGGCGGTGACGTCGGCGGTGGTCTTGGAACCAGTGGAAATCGTTGCGGTGGAGTTGGTTTTCTTGGGCTTCAAGAGCTTCGTCTGGTTTTTGGTCCCCAAGCTTGCTTTTTGCTTGGTCGCTGCAGGATCCTGCGCCTTTCCACCACCTTCTACCGTGTCGATCACAGACCTTTTGCTCAAAAGTTGCGCCTTTTGTGAATTGGGAGAACCAGTGGTGCCGGTGGCCGAGGAGGAAATAGTGAAGCTAACATGAAGGAAGAGCAACAGCAGCAGCAGAATGGTGGTGGAAAACGACAAAGAGGCCATTCACAAGGATTTGCAGATCTGAGCAAGGTTTTTGCTAAAGAGACTGAGGATAAAATGCTGTGAGAGGCTTCTTTGAGATATATATCAACCACAGGTGAAGAGGAGGAAGCAGAGGTGGGAGACTTAAGTGGGAATGGAACAACCACATTTTCTTGGCATGGGAGGAAGGTCACAAAGTCACATGGTGGCCGTGTGGAGACAAGGTGGGGTTGTGGGAGACGCAGTGGAGTTTGCTGGACTAGTAGTGACTAGCACACTGTAGCAGAGACAACTGCAAGGGAATAAAAAGTACTAGAAATCCTGTAAATTAACTCCTCACACCAGTAGATGGACTCTACTATGCCTCTAGTATTTAAATACGGTGAAATGAATCACTGGAGCACATTGCTGTTGGGCTGTTTCCCTCCCTAATAAATCACAGTAGGTGGGGAGTTATTGGTGTAGTATCTGGTCACAGGTTCCATACTCAATTCTGAAGAGGATTTCCTGGATCTTGTCTTGCCTGGAATCAGTGTTTCATAACAAATTCTGAAACGAGTTTCCAACATACTTAACTCAGGTGGATCCTCTTTTCTCTGTGCTTGCTTAAATTTCTGTGTTTTTCCCCCTTTATTTTATTTTGAACAGGTCAAACTCATGGTGCTTATAACAGTGACTTGTAATGTTAGGCTCAGGCCAAACTGATTCCGAGCACAAGCACAGGAAAGACTTGCGTTTCATTGCTGCGTACAAAATGAAAGGATTAGTAAGTACATCAATTTGGCCCCAAAATCTTAGAATAACTTTTTATCTCTGTTATTTATTTATGACATAGTTCTGATTAACTATTTATTTATTTATGGATTCTCAGTGACCTGCATCTGAAATTACAAATGGCAGAATAAACAACTAAAGTAATAAAATCAGGACAATAGAATTTTAAGCCCTCCTTAATCTCAGAGAGTTAAAAGGTACACCTGTTATTGAGAATGTAAGGGAGGGGAGCTTCCACGAGGATTATTGTTTTGTAGAAACAAAAGATGAAGAGGAACCAAGAATCGAGTTGGGAAAGGACTGGCTGAGTGAGATTAGTTTAGAAATTGAATGAGCAGTAGTAATGATTTGCAAAAGTGAAGAAAATGAGAGAAGTAAAGAATCTGGGAAATGGACAGCACAGTCACATGAACAGGACTTTCTTAAAAGGGGCCTTCATCCAGGTATGGATTTGGAAGTCTGGTTCTTCTCTTGTGAATGATTGTTATCTAGGAATATCTAGGAACTGTGAGTTTAGTCAAATTTTTACCTGGAAAATGTGTTTCTCAATACTTGAGATTTGCAACCTGAAAATATATTGAAAGATTGAGTCAATATGTGTGCAATTCATTTGGTATAAAGAGCTAGACAGCCTTTTAATGGGACCTAATTGTGTTATTTTATCTTATCGAATAAAAGCACTTCGATTATTTTACAGCTGGCCAGTGTGACCATATATAAAGGCAAGATTGCTTTGGTTTGGTTCAATGGGTTTTTTTTCCCTGATGTTGATTACACTTCCAATGGCTGAGGACCTACTTATTCAATAAGTCGGTTGACATTTGATAATGTTACTTAGACCTAGACCAAAGAAAGAACCTGGCAACTTAGAGACGTAGCAACTCAGTTGAAATTGTTCCAGCCACGATACTAAACCCATCCTTCTACATATTTTGGTTTATCATATAATTTTAAGAGAACCCAGTGTCCTTTTTTCTTTTGTATATATTTTTAAAAAAAATTTAGATGCTTTAGTTAATATCCAGTTGCAAGAAAAATTAGATTTTTGATCACTTTCCAACCTAACATAGGATGTTTAAATTGGGTCTAGCACTCTAATAATTTTGCATAAAATTTAGTTCCTTGCAAGATGGCTTTCAAAACAACTTGCATGATTATAAATTGAACTAGATGGCCTATAAGCTAATTTACAGATTGATGATTGGCATTATTTCTGAAAAAAAAACTAGCTATTTGTGTTTCTTCCAACCTATTATTGTCATTGAAGAAATTTTAACATTTAATCATGCATAACTTTAGGATTTTGGTCCTAAATCTGCTTGCATGGTGAAAATTGACATATAATGCTTGAAGCTAATAATGCTTGCAATATGATATATGGAGAAAAATTAAATTTTTGAGCACTCTCCAGCATAACATGGTCAATTATAATATTATACACCTTAATTTTATAAAAACTTGGGTTTTGACTTTGTAAGTTGATTTGCAAATAAAAAAAAGTAGCAACCTATTATTAGTTTCATTCAAAATCTAATTGGCTACAATAAAAAAAGTTCACATTTACCTAAACTCAAATCACATAAACATTGGAGATCATTTTGTTGGTACAATCAACCTCTACGGTTTCGATGTTTGACAATGTACATAAGTCTGGTTAGTTTGACCAATCCAAACATGACTTGATGTTTGGAAGTATAGTCAGGATCAGATGACTAGCAAGGGTAAGTCCTAACCGAAGGTTAGGTAGGTGGGAAGTCTACCAGTGACTCGTTCTAACCGGAGGTTAGACAAGGTGAAAGTCCTGGTGAGTGAAGCTAAACCCTAGTGAGTGAAGCTAGGTGGTGAAAACCCTAGGGGGAGGTAACCCTAGGTCCTAGTGAGTGAAGCCAAGTGATGAAAATCCAAAGGGAGGTGACCCTAGGTTCTGGTGAGTGAAGTTATGTGGTGAAAATCCTAAGGGAAGGTAACCCTAGGTCTGGGTGAGTGAAGCAGGTGGTGAAAATCCTAGGGGAGGTAACCCTAGGTCCTGGTGAGTGAAGCAGGTGAGGAAAATCCTAAGGATGGTAACCTTAGGTAACGTGAAGTCTTGGAGGAGTAAACTCCAAACAAGGTTGATCGGAAGGCATCTGATCAGCCGCGCGTGTGTGACTGGACCAGTGAATTCTTAATTAAGCTAACACTGTTTTACTTTACTATTCTATATATATTTGTACTAACTCGGTGTTGCAGAACATGACCTCCAAATAGGTATGGAAGGCTGGGTGCTTGGCAGGTAAGTAAGGTAAGTCACTGGAGGAGAGTGACTTAGTAAAGACATCTATTGGAAGGAACAGTAGGCGTCGAACCAGCTTAGAGCCATTTTGGATGTCTAAGTTGAGTGTCTTGACTAGGTCTTAGTCCTGGAGGGACAAGATCTAATTAATATTGCTCATATTATTGTACTAACTATATTTTGCAGGGTATATATCTTTCTGTGGCACTAACACTGTTTTGCAGGGTCAAAAATAGAGTTTCACCTCGGATGAACAATGCTAAGGGTGTTTCTTGGGTTGCTAGAGGCGCCTCTAGGCACAAAGCAGAGCTCTCGGCCAAAGGCGCCTTCAGGAGGCTGAAGGTGCCCTCTCGGAGATAGACTGCACAGACTTCGGCCGTTTTCTGTTTCGAGCACACAAGGATAGAGTTTTGACCTGAGGGCACCCTCGGGGAGGCTGAAGGCGCCCTCAGAGGTTTTTATAAGCCTTAGCCGATTAGCACATCAAAAACAACAAGTTCTACAAGCTCTTACTTGCTCTAGAACTTCCCGGGTGGTTCGAACCTTCGGGACTATTGTTGAGCTGCTGCTCCAGACCTCCGACCACTGGCGATAGCTCAATACCAACTCCCAGATCCTCAGACGATAAATTCTTGAGTTGGTAACATTATTCTTGTATTGCAGTTATTCTATTACCACTAATAAGAGAAGTATAGTTTGTTACACTGTTCTAACTCTTTGTATTTGATTCTCTCTTCCGGTGTTCCTTAAAGAAACTTTTAGTAGATTGCCCATCGATAGGTCCGCGGGACCTGGGCTTTGGAGTAGGAGTCACAACATGCTCCGAAC
>JBBPFQ010634544.1:0-14604 GCA_037974815.1 Kaempferia elegans | reverse complement strand
TGTGCTTAGATCTGTTGATTCAACGGAGTTTTTTTTTGTTTTTTGTTTTTCAGATTGGAGCAAGCTCATATGGCACCAGCACCAGCACCAGCACCAGCATCAGCAGCTGTAGGTAGTACTCCCAAGCTCACAACCAACGATGCCCTAGCATATTTGAAGGCCGTGAAGGATATATTTCACGACAAAAGAGAAAAGTATGATGAATTTCTTGAAGTCATGAAGGACTTCAAGAGTCAGAGGTTCAATTTGATCACCATAACAATTTTAGTTTACTTTTCCTTTGCATAATGACTCACACTGTTCTTTATATTGGACTCCTTGCAGAATTGATACCAATGGAGTTATTATGAGGGTGAAGGAGTTATTTAAAGGGCACCGTGATCTCATCTTGGGGTTTAACACCTTCTTGCCAAAGGGTTATGAGGTTAAGCTACCAGAAGAAAAGAAACCGGTTGAGTTTGAGGAGGCAATTGATTTTGTTAATAAAATCAAGGTATGGAGGTTGTAAAAGTTTATTCTAAAATAGGAATATTTTACTTGGTGTTTTATACATTTTTTTGATTGCAGAACCGTTTTGAGAATGATGAGAATGTTTATAAGTCATTCTTAGATATATTGAATATGTACAGAAGAGAGAACAAGTCAATCCATGAGGTCTATGAAGAGGTAATTTTCTCTAAATTTGTATTAGTTCTGCCAAATGAGATGTATGATTTTAGCATCTAAGAATGAACATCTTGATAGGTAGCAGCCCTCTTTCAGAATCACCAAGATCTGCTAGAGGAATTCACACACTTTTTGCCTGATGCTTCAGCTACATCTGCTCCACATCATGGATATGCTAGTCGAGCATTTGGACGTCGAGATGAGAGGAGCTCTATAATGTGTTCATCAAGGCATTTTCATGTGGATAAAGTATAGTCCTTGTGATCATAAATTCTATGTCTCTGAATTAAAGATGTTTAAAAGATATTTGATGCATTTTTGATATTGTTGCTGGACATTCTTATTCACTACATCCCTACATTGCTTCTCACATTCCAGAAATGTTTATACACACACCCATAGCTTATCACATTTCAGCTATATGTATTTGCACACATACACGTGTGCATGTGTATAACTTAGCATTGATTTTTCTTTTAAATTAACCTTTCCTTTGTGTCCAAGAGGTGAGAGTTTCTACATCACATGATTGTGATAACCATGTTACGTGTGTTACAACTTAACACTGAATTTTTAAAAATTATCCTTTATTTCTAGCAGGAGAGAGCTTATACATCACATATTGATAGTGATAACCATGTGTGTGTGTTACCCTTAAGACAGTGTTTTAAAATGATTGTTTCCTTTATTTCTAGCAGGAGAGAGCTTAGATATCACATGCTGATTGTGACAACCATGTGTGCGTGTTACAACTTAACACAATGTTTAAAAATTATTGTTTCCTTTGTTTTTAGCGGGAGAGAGCTTAACATCACAGTCTGATTGTGACAACTGTCAACTGTGTATGCGTGTGTTATAACATCTTAACACTGAATTTTTAAAAATTATCCTTTATTTCAAGCAGGATAGAGCTTTTACATCACATGCTGATCGCGACTTCAGTGTTGATCGCCCTGAAACAGAGCATGACAGGAAGAGAAGGCGTCCAGAGAAAGAAAGGGATAGGAAGCCAGATAGTGACAGGAAAGATCATGACCGAGATGAGAAGGATTTGGAGCATGATAGTGGAGATTTAGATAATATACAACGTAGGAATAAATCTTCATTTCGAAAAGCTGATGATTCTATTGCTGAGCAGGTGCAGCCTGGAGCTGATGGCCCTGAGAACATTGACTTGTATAGCATTTCATCTTCAATAATCGATGATAAAAATACTTTAAAGAGTAAGTCGTTTATCATTTGTCAGTTGATTCAGACATCATCTTCCATTAAGCTGCATCTGCTTGCATATGGATTCTGATGTATTATTTCATAATTGGTCTGAATATTTCATCTTTTGTTCAACCTATTTCTGGCAGGTGTATATACTCGAGAATTTAATTTCTGTGAAAAAGTGAAGGAGAAATTGCATATTGACACCTACCAGGAATTTTTGAAATGCCTTCACATATACAGCAAAGAGATAATAAATAGAACAGAGCTAAAGAATCTGGTAGGTTATTAATAGAAGTAATTATATGTAATGTGGCCATCTGTTCTTAAAAAACTTTGTATCACACAACTATTTTGATTTGTGATAATCTATCAAATATTGTTGTATCTAATTAATCTCTCCAGTTTATAAAATGAAACATATAATAATTGTACCTTTTCACCAAATAGCTTGAATATTATATTATTCATGTGATTCTTTAACAAGTTTTGTTAGCAACGTGATGCTTTGACAATTTCTGTAACTTGTTTGTTAGCGTCCTCGAAATATATAGAATAAGAGACATATTCTGAAAACTATGTTTGTTTACAGGTAAATGACATCCTTGGAAAGTATCCAGATCTTATGGAAGGTTTCCATGAATTTTTGGCCCATTGTGAGAATATAGGTGGGCCTATACATCTTTGTAACGCCAGTAGTCCATCCATTTTTTCTCTGTTTTGTGTAAATATTCTGGCCATATGGCCTTTCAGATTTTTCTAATTGTAACCTTTTCTGCAGATGGATTTCTTGAAGGGGTGTTCAACAAAAGTATGTCCAAAAATCTTGTCCTTATTCCTTGTTAGTTTGTTTGATAATCTTGTTTTCCTTAAAAGGAATTTTGGATGTAAATCCAACAACTTCACTACCACTGCTGCTAATTATTTTTCTGTTTTGTACTATGTATTCATTATGCTAACTCTATACGTTTACAATGAAGGACACATGGCTAGGCCTATTAAGATAGGGGATAAAGACAAAGAAAGGGACCAGGACATGGTTGAACGGGAAAAAGATGGTGAAAGGGAGAGAAACACTGAAAGGGAAAGACTTGATAAAGCCATCTTGCACAAGACTACTTTATTTACAAGCAAAGAAAAGTATAATTTGTGGAAACCAATTTCAGAGCTTGACCTTTCAAATTGCCAGCGCTGCACCCCAAGCTATCGCCTTCTTCCAAAAAATGTAATTTTTGTCCAAAAATCTGAGCATCTGTGTCAGTCTTCTACAATTTTGTCTAGTGTCACTTTATTTTCATGTTCATTTCTTTGATTGTTGCTTCACAGTATCCTATACCTCCCACTAGCCATAGAACTGAACTCGGAGAGTCAGTCCTAAATGATGTTTGGGTGTCCGTGACTTCTGGAAGTGAGGATTACTCTTTCAAGCACATGCGAAAAAATCAATATGAAGAAAGCTTATTTAGATGTGAAGATGACAGGTATTGGCATAGATCATTTCTTAGTAAATTTTCCTTCATTGTAGCCAAAACCTCTTTGTAGTTGTAAATGATGACTTGCTATTTTGGCTGTAATTTGTTCTTTGGCTTATCTTATTAACTCTGCACTCTGGTCATTGTGTCTTTACATTCTTCATGATGTGAGTGCAGATTTGAGATGGATATGTTACTTGAATCAGTTAATACAACAACTAAGCGTGTGGAAGAATTGCTGGAAATGATGCAGGACCCTGTCAAATCAGAGAATCCTATTCATATTGAAGACCATCTTACTTGTTAGTATTCATGTTGATTTGTAGATATCTTATTGTAAATTATCTTAAATTTCTTTTATTTCTTTTTAATTATTTTAATATGTTGGTTCAAATTATGGTTATCTTTTCATTGTTTCGAGTTTCTGTGTTCTTTTCTCTCTTCAAATAGATCTGAATTTGAGATGCATTGAACGATTATATGGAGATCATGGTCTTGATGTCATGGATATACTACGGAAAAATGCTAGTCTTGCATTGCCAGTGATACTAACCCGCCTGAAGCAAAAGCAAGAGGAGTGGTCTAGGTGCCATTCAGATTTCAATAAAGTTTGGGCGGAAATATATGCCAAAAATTATCACAAATCACTTGACCATCGCAGTTTCTATTTCAAGCAACAAGATTCAAAGAATTTGAGCACAAAAAGTATGTACATGTTTTTCTTTTAGTAATTTTGAGTGTCGTAGATAAAATATTTCATTGACAATATTGGTTCTCATATTTTGAATAAGTGATAAAATATATTATTATTTTTTTCATACTGATTTTGTTAACCCTGTTAATATTTATGCTGTATTTTCTGGACAGTTTTGTTGAGTGAGATTAAAGAAATCAATGACAAGATGAAGAAGGAAGATGACATTCTTCATGCAGTTGCTGCTAAAAATAGGCATCCAACCATTCCCAATATGGAATTTAAGTATGCAGATGTAGACATCCATGAGGATTTATATCAGATTATAAAATATTCAAGTGGAGAAGTCTGCACATCTTCGGATCAGTTGGACAAAGTCATGAAATTATGGAGTACATTTTTGGAGCCCTTGTTGGGTGTTTCCAATCGAAATCAAATTGTTGATGGCCAAGACGCAAAATCAAAGAGACGGGCTGCCAAAGCCACTGTCACAGGTTTGGCTGAAAACAATGGAAGCGCTGGCACTACCCAGCAATGTAATGGTGATGGGAATAATCTACATGAACAAGCAGGTCTATTCAGAGTTGGCTTAGTAAATGGAGATGGAACTAGTACCCATGATGTAGATCGAGGTGCTCACCATGGTGAAAATCATGTCAATTCTAATCCAATACAAGGAAGAGTGCAGGGCAATTCTATATCTGATGAAGGTTCTCGGGCAGTTGTGCAAAATGTACCTGCAGAACATTTGCCAGGTGGCAATAATGTTGCAAATAGAGCTGAAGTTCACCCTAGAACAAACCAGGAGAATACATCAGGTATCAGTTTAACTGGTTAGAAATTATCTAAAATTTGTTCTCTTTTTTTCTTTTGAGATCTGTTATTTCTCTTTGGAAGGGATTACTGCTGCATCTTTCAGCACAGTGCATCTTGGAACTGAGATGCTAGTGGAACATCAAGCAACTAGTGAACTTTTACCTTCGCTAGAGGTACTTTGACTTTTTTTTGCGCTGCTTTCTACTAAGATATAAGGCCTATGGTTGGCATTGCAATGATATGCTAATAAATTTTTCTGACAATGATGGTATCACACAAGTGGCTCTGATGCAAAATTGATGCAACACCAAATCAAACCCTCAAATGATATAGAAAATTGCAATGAAATTGAAGAACCAAAGGATAACTATATCATACTAAAAATAATTAATCAAAGGAAAGTTTAATTACTGAAAATTGAAAAATATTTAAAGATATGGCACTTTTATGAAAAGATAATTTTATTAATAAAAAAAGGAACAAGACACTGTTAGTAATCAAAAACTAAAGAATACATTGAGACACTTTTATACACTCAATACAAACTAAACTAGAAGATCAGTAATTGAGAAATATGATTATCCCAATAAATTCTTAGCAAATCAAAAGATACCTATGGAAATACTGCCAAATTAAAGACCATAACTTAGTAAAAGGATACCTAATCCTAAATTAAAATTTAGTAAAATCAATTAAAATTCTGAATTCTAACCGTGCCTATTCCTTGTTCCCATCAAATGGTTTATGCTTGCTAGGGTCATATGTTGATGGTCATTGCTCTAATTTAATAATAATTTTTTGTATGCTTGATTAGCACTCCTATGTGTTTAAATTAAACCTTGATTTCATGCCTACGGCCTTAATTTATAATTCGAGTTAGTTTTCTAATTATTTTTTATTAATTTTAGATCATGTTAGCTTAATTGGAATTTTTAGTTAGATTTCTTAAACTATCCCAAGTTTCTAATTCATTTTCTTACCCAACAACCAAAATAACCCAATTCTTGGCTAAGGTCAGGTATTTGGATAGGGTGTTTTGCTCACCCCTGCTAACAACTATGTTATAAATTTTCTTTACTAATTTAAGCCATTTTTTTACTTGAAAAATATCACAAACAAAATTTATTTTCTATCAAATCAAACACCTCTTTTTTCAGATCCTAAAATTCTTTTCATCTGTGATTTGGAAAAAAAAAAACAAATTAGGGTGTGATTTTAGAAAATGAGAAATTTAAGTATGCTTGTTGGAAAATCTGCCAAACTTAAATCCATTCACTTAGAAACTGCCCCTAAGACCTCCTTATTTAGACAAACAAACTTTTTTTATTCTTTATATTTTTTTTATGACTTAAAATTAATTCATCTTTATGGAAAAGTGCTTATGAATTCGTGAGAGTGAAAACTACTCATAGATTTTTTTTCAAGTTGAAATGATTTTGAAAGGATTATTGAGGTATTTTTGACGCTCTTATAGGCCTACACTTTTCAAAATCATAAAATAGTTTACTCCTTAAACTCCTTTGTACCTATATGTGTTGTTTTCGTGCGAATAGTGTTAGGGTCATCAAGGTGATTTTGCAAAACAAAAGCATCTTGTTGACCTAAACTGCCAAAACTTAAATTAAAAACATAATTTTGTTCCTTCTACTCCCAGTTATATTTACTTTCATTTTATCATATGAGCTGTGTAGTGCCATCAAAGTGATTCTGCACCTTGGGACTAGACACCTTGTCTCTGTGATTGTTAGAAATATAAAATGAGATGGATATATACTCATCAAAAATATGAAATGAGATTATATTTATGCTCCATAAACCCACAAATCCTATATCTTTTACTTATTCATACGAACAATGTTTTGTTGTAAATTCACATTTGCAAAACCTACATTCATACATTTTGGTTCTTTGAACTCCTAAGAAGTTATATTTGCTTTTGATTCTATAATACTAGTAGTGTAGTTATTAGGGTGATCTTTTAGGGCCTGTTAAGACATTCGTGCCAAAAGCACCTTGATGACTCTTGACATGGTTTTGCCAAAAACATCTTGATGACTCAGACTTTTCAATAACATGAAATAGGACCATATTTCTATTCTTTGGTCTTTCATAAATTCATATATGTTTTATTTCTTCTTGGGCTCTTATAAATTCATATATGTTTTGCATAAGAACACTGATGGCAATACCTTGATGCCCAGCACTTGTTAAAAACATGAAGTTATATTTCTGCTCTTTCAACTTACAGGAACCATATTTGATTTCACTTTTTACATATGAGCAGTGGACCATCAAGGTATAAAAACATGTTGGCTTGCATTTGTTAAACATATAAAATGAGATCCTATTTCTACTGTTTAAACACATAGAAGTGTATATTTGCTGCATTTCTTCTATCAAAGAAGTGTAGGTCCATCAAAGTATTTCTGCTTAAAAATTTTGATAGTAAAGCAAAAATCAAGTTATATTTTTTCCTGTTGATCTCTTTAGAACCCATGTTTTTTCTTGCCAAGACACCTCGATAGTCGACAATTCAGTATTTTAACTCATTTGTTCTTTCTAACTCGAAAAATTGGAATATATTTCTTGAAACTCCTACGAAGCCATTAATATCATTTTTTAAGAAAAAAGTTGGTTTGATCTATCAAGCTGATTTTTCAAGCCTATCAACATGTTTTTGCAAAAACACCTTGATGATGAGCATTTTTGACTAAAATATTATTCTTTTCAACTAAAAAATTGAAATATTTTCTTGAGACTCTTAAGAACTTTGTGCTATAATTATTTCGCCAAAAATGAATTTTGTTTGGTCCATGTGTACTTTCAACTCAAAGTTGTATCTTCAGCATGAAAAAACTGAATATTCTTCTCGAGACTTTCAAGAAGCGTCTGGTATAATGTTTGGCCAAAAAGAAGTATTTTTGGGTCACACCTTGCAGAAACACTTCAATGAAATTTGTTTCAATTCGATTTGAGCAATTAAAATGATTAAAATGCTTAATTTCTACGAACTAGGAATGTTTTTGGTCAAATTTCCCAATGTGCACATCTAAGTTTAGTATATTTTCCAATGAGCTCACTGAAGTTTCCTTTTTCCCAAATCATGCATCATATTTCATTTTTTCATACATCACAAAGGGTGTTTCGGAGATGTTAAAAGGGGCAACGCTTGATTTGGCAAGTATTGGCAAAAATGACAAGGGTTCATGCTTTAGGAAAGAAAATGAAACTTAGTATATCTGTTGGGAAATTGGCCTATTGTTTTTATTTAAAGTGGATACAAGATGCCTGAATATTTGATAATTGCTTTTAGTATAACCATAGAAGAAATTCAGATGTGCTTGAAATTTCAAGAACAAGATATTGCTACTTGTGCAATATCTCTCTAGTCTACATCTTCCTTGCATGTAGATAAAAGATGCCTAAAAATTTGGTAATTGTTTCTGGTATATTTATGATTGATTATCACATTACAAATTTCATATGTACCTGAAATGCCTAGCCTATGATTCATGAAAATTACCTTTGGATGAACCTATTTTTTGAGTTGACATCTGATCCTGTTTTCTCAGTCATATTCTTCCAACAGGAAACAATGTTTTTCATTTTTCTTTTTTAGAAAAAAACACAAAGAAAACTTTTTTGGGCCGTGCTCGATGCATGACTTTGACAAGTTACCTTCAACATTCTATTATAACATCATCATCATCATCATCATCATCATCATAGTCACCATCATTATCAATTCATTATAATCATTCTAACCATCAATGTTGTCATCATCATCATTGTTACCACTGTCTTTAGGCTGTGTTAGTTTCAAATATATGCAATCGACTACATGACTTTCATCCCTCCATTAAAATTTATATCATTTCTTGACACTTCATCTAATTGCTTCCGCTAGAAATAATATTTATCTTACCTTTTCTAGTAATTCCATACTTTCATCTTGGCATTCTCATCTGTGCTATAAGTTTATACTTGAGTTTTCTAACTGTGTAATATTTTTTCTAATAAAGTATGATAGATCATACCATAGTCACATAAAAAATATTTCATCTAGGAGTACATAACGATCACACAAAACTTTCATCTTCATTTCTTCCATCAACGTTTAATCGTATAGCAGCAATGAAAAAAATAAAAAGCTAATATAGTGCTCATGACCCCTTGCTCTTTCAAGTGAACTTTCATGTCTTACAGATAGGAATTTCATCTAAACCTACTGTTCTTTATGTGCTAGGTTGGACATTCGGGAAAGCCAGGTATATCAGCAAATGGTGGTGTTACTGTGGAATGCAACAAAAATCTTAGGCATGAAGGTTCTGCTTCCCTTGATAATCTCAAAATTGAAAGAGAAGAAGGTGAATTGTCACCAGCTGGAGATTTCGAAGAGGATAATTTTGTGGCTTTTGAAGATGCTGATGTAACTGCAGCCCCTGAGCAGAAGAATATTTCTAATGCTGAAGTTGATGATGAGGATGAAGAAAGTGCTCAACGGTCCACTGAAGTCAGTGAAAATGCATCAGAGGCTGGTGAGGATGCATCAGGCAGTGAATCTGGCAATGGTGAGGAATGCTCCCATGAAGATCATGAGGAAGATGATGATGCAGAGCATGACAATCAGGATGCAAAGGCTGAAAGTGAGGGCGAGGCTGATGGAATGATCGAGGTGCACTATGCTGATGGGGAAATTACATCATTACCGTACTCAGAAAGATGTATTAACACAGTGAAACCTCTTGCAAGGCATGTGCCTGCAACATTACATGATAACCATGATACATCCTCCTGTATATTTTATGGAAATGATTCATTCTATGTTCTGTTTCGGCTTCATCAGGTTAGACAATCTACACTTTGAGTTTTTTGAGCCCATGTTTGCAGGACACAATGAATGTGTTATCTTCACTGCAGATATTATATGATAGGATTCTATCCGCTAAGACTAACTCATCAACTGCTGAAAATAAATGGAGAACCTGTAAAGATTCAAATCCTCCTGATCTATATGCTAAGTACTGTCACAGGATAACCATATTTGCCATTTATTTTGGTTTTACAGATTCCTATGCATACAAGTCTTTACACTATGACTTTGCAGATTTACGAGTGCTTTATACAATCTGCTTGATGGTTCTGCTGACAACACCAAGTTTGAAGATGATTGCCGTTCTATCATAGGAACTCAGTCTTATGTTCTTTTTACATTAGACAAGCTAATCTTTAAAGTCGTTAAACAGGTAACTTTTTTGTTTTTGCATATAATAATAAATGTTTCTGAAAGCGTTATCCCTCTATCTCAAAGCATATATAAATTGTTTGTTTTCAGCTTCAAGCAATAGCCTCAGATGAGATGGATAATAAACTTCTCCATCTATACTTGTATGAAAAATCGAGGGCAGGGAGGTCTTTTGATGTAGTTTATCATGAAAATGCTCGGATACTTTTGCATGATGAGAACACATACAGATTTGAATGTGTGAGTTGCTTCACTTTCCCTCAATATGTCCAGTTTAAAATTTTCACTTGTGCTTTCATCTAACTGAGGTTGGTTCTGACCATGAAATTTTGTTTATCTTAAGAGAAGTCATCCTTTAAAGCATTGAATGAAATAGAAGTCTCGTGTAAAATATTTCATTATAAAGAGTCAACACACTTAAAACATAATAAAATAGTACTCTTTTAACTACTAAACTTATAATAGATAACAGTGTAGAATTGTTTTTTATTTTATTATTATTATTATTTTCTTGTTCCAGATTTCTCAATCTTCAGATGTGATCCGACTATCAATCCAGCTAATGGATTATGGCCATGAAAAACCTGAAGTTACGGCTGTCTCAATTGATCCCAACTTTTCTTGTTATCTATACAGTGAATTTCTCTCAAGTGTCTCAGTTAGGAAAGGATTACTTGGTGCCTTCCTGGGAAGGTAAAAATGGACACATCATATTTGCATACAGTAGTCAATGTTTTGACTGGACAGTGCTTTGCAGGAATAAGCGTAAATATGGAAGTGCTGATGAGTATTCCACTACTTGCAAGGCTATGAAAGGAATTCAAATACTCAATGGTTTGGACTGCAAGGTATCTTGTAGTTCGTCTAAGGTACTTCATTGAACTTTCACAAGCTTCAAGTTCAATCTGTCGAACTATTTAATCTGTAAGTCTGATTATTTAGGGGTTATTTATGGTTCGTTTTCCCAGGTGTCATATGTTCTAGATACAGAAGATTTGTTGTTCCGAGTGAGAAAGAGAAGACGATATTCAAGTAGAGGGATGATATTAAATAGCCAAGCACACTCTGTACAAGTAAATGATTCTAAAGTACAGCGCTTCCATAATTTCGTATCCAGTTTCATGACGAGTTCCTAACACATTTTGACACAAGTGGTATGATTTTTCTGTCATAACGAGGAACTTGTATTTTCTGTATATATATATATATATATATTTTGCATTCATGTGTTGGCATTGTCTGGTTGCCTCAGGAATGTCTGTATAGTATTCATCAGTTATTAAAAGATGGTTGAGATCTGAGAAAAAAATATATATCTTTCTTTGTCCAATGATCGATTATTCCATAATGATAATTGCATTGAATTTGCCTTCATGTCTTAGGTGGGTTCTGAAGTAGGTTAAATACACCAGCAAGCTTGATGGGTCATCTCGGCTGCTTACTTTCACTACCTTGCTCGTTTCCAGATAACATATGGTTGCATTTCTGGTATTATATATCAGCATATAAGCATTATTCTAGTGTTTTTGTTTCTTCCATCACAAACTTGTACATATGCAACCTCTAACTTTATTCTTATATGATGCATACTTTACTCCCACTTTGTTAACATGTGGCTAGTCTTACACGGGCAGATATGTAACATCCTGATGTAAAATGTTTATTCTTGTAGTGAGTATAGGTTCCTACTTACATTATAGTCTGTTACGTTAAGCACTTCAGGTGCTTATGTTTGTGTTCAAGTTGACGTAGGTTCACGTTGACAAGATTAACACTGTTTGCTTTCTATACTCGTCTTGTAAATTTTGGGTCACGCAGAAAAGCCTCTTGACTGTTCAACATGTAGGGGCGTTTTATATGATGAAAGAAAATCAAAATGGACAGAAATTAATAAAATGGTTTTGATTAGCATTTTTTCCTTTTCTTTTAGGAAATAAAATTTTTCTTTCATTTTTTATATTCTGTTAAATTAAATGGATTCATCGTGTGCAATGAAATTTAACTTTAAACTTAAAATTTTAATGATATTTTATCAAAGGACGAACTCAACTTTCAATATTTCTTAAAAGGTGCATTATATTTTCGTTTTTATTAAAGGGTGCATTTGATTTTCAAAATGCTTTTATTTTTCTAAATAGCTTCTAAATAGTTGTCACTTTCAATAGTTGTTCCCTAAATTGTTCGAGCGGAAGTATTATCCGAGCCACGAGCCACTGAAGCATCATTTGGACTCCTGTGTGTTTTGCACGCATTGTTTACAATTCGAAGAATTATTTCGATTGGCTTGAAGATAACATCGAGAGTCATCTTCGGTTTGATGCAGTGAGCAGTTGAGGTTATTGAATCACCATTTGTCATTTATTATTGTCAATGCTTTCACATGTAGAATTTTTTTTACACAAGATACGCACTCTGATCCGATCCATTTTAAATACAAAAATGCCTTCATTGTGTCATAGATCTTCACTTCATTTCTCATCCATTTTCTTCCCTTCCTACAATTGAATCTTACCATCGACCTAAATTATAATAACTGATGACCATATTTAAGCAATAGTCTCTATTTAGATAAAAGTAATCTCTTGATTTATTCAACAGTGGCATATGTGGCATACTATTACGCCAATAGAATCATGGACTGTCATCGTTGTACCAAGTTTCATGATTCAGTCTCATTACGTGTAGGACAACACCATATCTTGCGGTACCTTGAACTAGTCCGTTTAAGAGTTTCAGTAATTGTGAAACATCTAACTCCATCAATGAGTTTTGACCAAGGAACTAGACTAAGTTGTATGGATGGAAACCTTATACAAAAGATGATTCCACTGCCTTGAGTTAAACCATAAAAAAGTAGGCTCTGTGGCTTTAGGCAGAATGCTATATCTAGACCTATAGGCTTTTGATTCAGTGTAGACAATATTAAAATTTTGTATAAGGTATTAATCCTAGGGATTACTGATCAGACCCTACTGAGGTTTCTTGCGAGCCATCAATGTAAATTGGAAATCACTCGTAACGAACGACCTATTAGTTCAACATTCTTAGGTCAACTATCTATAAGAAAATTTATCCGTTAATTTGTCAAAGCTGAAATTCAATCTTTAGATGTCTAAGAAACTACGGTGCTCTGCCATTGCACTATTGTTCCAGGAGCTATAGACAAAAGCGAAACCTTGTTCAAAGCAAAAGCAGTTTCACATTGGAGCTGATTTGATCAAACTAGTACCAAAAGTGAAACTGATTCACTAACTTTTTATGATTTTCTAGAGGCTGTGACTACTTTTTATAAGCATATTTCTTACCAGATACTGATTATAAAAGAAGCTAAACCTTAAAAAGTAAAATCTCCTCTAGCTATTTTGATCAAAGTTCCAAGCAGGTCTACTTTGGAGCTGATTTTATTTTATTTTTTAACCTTCAAGATGCTAATTTGTTTAATGCAACTCTAGCTTGAAGCTCATTTGTTCAATTCAGCTCCACCTTATAGATTCTTTGTTTAAATCAACATGCCCCGGGATAAAGTTGAGTTGGCTAGTATGGGATAGAGTAACTACAATGTGTAATAGTTCGAATCTCGGCAAAACCAAGGAAAAAAACCCTTCCTGCAGTGGCCAATTACAATTTGTAGATTTACCTTTTCACATATGGTCGTGGGGCCGACCGTGTGGGGCCGCTGGGTGATAGATTCCACCTTTGCTACTTTGTTTAAATCAACACCCAAAATAGAAATGACCGTGACATCTCATAATCACTCTAGGACATCACCACTAGATCATATCCATGTAGAAGTTTTTTAGGATCAAAAAGCGCTAGAGGAGAGGGCGTGAATAATGCATTAAAATCTTTCTTTTAAATCTTTTCTTTTTAGACCCTTTTACAAATAGTAAGGATGTGGTAACAAGCTTACCACTCATAAGAAATGAAAGCACAAAAAATACTTAGAAATGCCAACAAGTAAAGATCCGAGGTAGGGCGTAGTTGTTGGAGTATAGCATGGTGGCGCAGGAGCTTGCTTTCAAGCACAAATGAGAACTTGAGAGGGCGTGAGTTGATTCTGAAATCCTTCTGATCAGGCTTCTTTTATAGTAATGGATCGGTCGATCGGAGCACTTGTTCAGTCCACTGATAAACCATCTGATTTGGTGTCGACCTAATCCATATCTCATTTTCGATTTACCGATGCACAAGATGGATCGACCAGACCAGCAACCTTCCACTGGTCCTCTGCCACACTAACAACTTAACATCGATCCTTGGCCATGTCAATTTTCCAACCCTTATCCTTGACCATGCAAACTTCCCACATTAACACGCTGAGAATTATCTTTTGCCACGTTAGCCTCCTATGACTTATCTTGTCCATATCAACCGCCATGTTAGTGTTGGTCTCGTTCAGCCGGCAAGAGGGGGTGAATTGTTTGCAAATACACAAAGACCTTTTTCATGATTTTGACTTAATCAAACACACTTAAATAGAATTAAAAAGGAATAAAAGA
>JBBPFQ010631250.1:0-15751 GCA_037974815.1 Kaempferia elegans | reverse complement strand
AACTCTAGATCTATAATTGATTAATGAGAATTTTTTTCAATAATACCCGCAGCCGAGGGATATTAATGTAATTTTATTGTAGGCTTCACCAAATTAATTGAAAATCTATTAGTATTGGAGCCAGATTCTTTATAATATAGTAAGATTTTATAGAAAACACACATTTTCTAATAAATAAAATATGACATTTTCTATTTTTCTAAAAAATGTTATGTTTTTTTATAAAACGGAGATGAAAATTACAAATCAAACACTATTTTTTTTTTAGAAAAATGCGTGTTTTCCATAAAATAAAAATAAAAAACATGCAAACCAAATGCCCCACTATAAGTCATTTTATATTTTTCAGAAAATGCACATTTTTAAGAAAAATAAAAATAAAACACGGATAACCAATCACACCCTTAATATTTTTTATTTTGCATTGTAGGGATAAGATAAAAAAAATTCTAATTCATGTTCTTATTAACTAGAGGAGAAAGTGTCATTACGCAAGAAAAATATAACGAGAGAATACTATGGTTGAGTGTTGAAGAGGAATAAATTAGATATTATAAAATAATATACATAATTAAAAATAAATTTTAGATTTTAAAAAGAGAGCCTGACTATCCCTTTGGAATCATAATGAGATTTTTGTAAAATTCAAAACTTTTATAGCTATACCTTTGGAATCATAATGAGATCTTTGTAAAATCTAAAACTTTGATCAGAGAATGAGATTTTATAAATCTCTTATTATATGACCTTATTCTTTTTCATTCTCTTGGAAAATTATAGATAAAAATATATTTAATATATTAAAAATCATAACTATAATTTTTAGAGAATGAGATCGTACAGCTTTTATCACATGGATCTATTCTTTTTTTTTTCTCTTTAAAAAATATATAAATATATTTAATTTATTAAAAATAATAGGCTTAGGATACTAAGTATAATTTTTAATGACATATGGCTAAAGCCGACCATGAGGTCGTCCTAATAGAGCTGCTAAGACGACAATTCACCTTGAATAATGGGTTTATTGTCGTAATTTATCTTTAATATGCTTGGGTGCATATTAACAAAGTAATATAATATAAAAAAGAAATTTCACTTAAGTTGACTTCTGGAAAAACATCTTACATTATTAATATATTATTCTAAATATCAAACAATTGATGAAATTTAAAAAAAAAAACCTGAAAAGGAGAAATCAAATTTGTAGTACGGTGCTAAAATACTAACAGGATAAAATTTTAAATTTCAAATGAATGAATATTTGAATGTGCAGATACAAATTTATTTGATAACTATCTTCAAAATTAATGGGCCGAAGTTAGACAAATATAAAATTAACAAATTGGAATTTGACCTGTTTCGTTAACAAATTACTTTTGTTTTTGAATTTTAACAAGATTGTTTATAGAAAAATGGACTGTAAATTCAATACATTTCGGCCCAATTAGTCCGAAGCCTACGACTGAGCCGACGTCAGTGGGTCGTTACCGGCCTATTATCAATCTACCGTTCTGTCTGTACCCGAACTATGGGGTAATGGAAGGACGAGACATTATTATTATGGGAGATATTACCCGAACTATGGGGTAATGGAAGGACGAGACATTATTATTATGGGAGCATATCTCATTCATGCCTTAATTATCTGTACTAAGGACCAATAGTTATTTGTGATTTAGCTCATCCGTATTGACCTAAGGACATATTAGTAAGGGTATTGGGGGCGAACGAATCGTTTTTTACCACATGGATTGGATGAGAGAAGGGTCATTAATGGATGAAAAGGAGAGAGAGAGAGAAAATGAAATTTTTATCCTATATTTATTTGGGTAAGAGGGAGGAAGGGAAGATTCATTCAGAAGGAAAGGGAAGAAAATAAATATTAAATATATAAAATTATAAAAACATTATTTTTAAAAATAATTTTGCATGTGAAAAAATTAAAGATAAAATGGGAACAATTTTTTCTTCCTACTTTTTTCCCTCCCTTACTCCTCAAATTTCACTGATTTTTGAGCATGCTTTACCTTCACTCCTCCCTTCGTAGCTCATTGCCTTTCAAATAAAGATAAAAAATTTTCTTTCTTTTATTTACCCTTCCCTTCACTTCACTCATCTCCTCTTAACCCTTGTTTGATTGAGGTGAGAGAAGGTTCATTGACAGAAGGGGAGTAGAGGGGAAGGAAAGAGAAGTAAAGTATTTATCTTTCCTTTATTGGGAGGGAGAGAAGGTTCATTAATGTAACATGTGTTATCTTGTTTGGGAGGGAAAGGGGGGATAATGAAAGTTAAATATATAAAATTATACTCATTTATTAATAAATAGAATTAGGTATTTAAAATTTTTATTGGAATGAATTTATTAATTAAATTAATAATATACATAATAACAACTAGTCAATGATATGTAAAATAAAAGCATTTAAATATATAAAATGTATTTAGAAATTTTTTAAATTTAAAATTGAAGAGGGATAAAAAAGAAATAAATTGGTTTTGAAGGAATTAATATTATAAAAGAGAGATAAAATTGGAACAAACTCTGGTTTCCCTTACCCTTCCTTACCGCTCAAATTAGGGTGTAAGAAAATCTTACATTTCATGAGTGAGGAAGGTTAAAACTTATCCTTCTTTACCTTTCACTTCCTATATGCTCACTTCCTTCTAAACAAAATTTGAAGTTATCTTTCCCTTTATTTATCTTTTTTTTCCCCTTCTCTCAATTCCTCCCAAATATAGGATAACTAGGGGTTAGGCATGTTCAATTTCTAACGTATTTATTAAGATAACAACTAAAAAATATTGGACTCAGCACATGTATTGCAGAGATACTACGTGTGGAAAGTAAAAAAGCAAATCCAACCCGTTTGGAAACATTTTAAGTGATGGAATTGAATTGAATTTCATCTTAAATTGAATTTCATGATGAATTGATCATTCAATTCATTGATTTGGAATGAGTTAGTGAAATCTATTAATATTAAATTCAATTATTATATTTTTACCATTTTATCTTTCGTCAAGAAAATTTAATATTTTGCTAACACATGAAGGAGGACTATTTTAGTCATGTTAACTTCTTAGATGAATTCTCATCACAAATCATACCTCTAAGTATGATTTGTTTTGAAGGGATGTGATGGAATTGAATTTTAATTTATTATCAATTCTCTTTTGAAAATGTATTTTAAAGTATGAAATTGAATTCTAATTCTCAAAGGAATTTAATTACATCCCTTTCCAAACGGGGGTGTGAAAGTTTTCACATGTTTATTTTATTAAAATTTTAAATCAGATGCGGATAGTTAAAAAAAACAAAAATTCTGCGAAAGTTTTCTATATTTTCTTTATTAAAAATTTAAAACAGATATAAAACGTTTTTTTTAGGTTGTTTTCCTCTCGTTCACTTCCGCGATCTCTTCTTCGCGACTGCTCTCGCGAGTGACTGCTCCCGCGATTCCTCCAGCGGCTGCTCCCGTCGCCGCTCCAGCCGTCTCACCGTCTTGTACGGCAACGTGGTCCGGAGTTCGTTTCCTTCGTTTCTTCGGATCTGATCTGAACAGGCAAGTAAACAGGGGTGAGTGTTTGACGATTCCCCCATCATCCAAATCTCTTCTTGTCTTCCTCGTTCTTCAATTCCAGAAGGTAATATTTCTTGTTTTCCCCCCGTATCCGATTAGTAGTGTGATTGATTTATAATGGATTCGTACGTTTGGCTCCGAGAGTTTCTTCATACAAAGTTCTCTCCTTATTCAGTACGTGGAGTTTTTTCCTTCTCAAGTTCACGTTTATGCTGAAACCTCAAGAATTTATGATCACTCTTTTATTTTTACTGCACGGAGACTGGAGACTCATGGCCCGATTGATTGTGAACTTCGTTAGGCGCATTTTTATGGTTGCGCTGAAAATTTGCGTTTTAATACATCAAATTGTTTAGCGTAGTGGATGCTTCTGTATGAAGAAAGCTAACAAAGAAGATATTGCACTTGTTATTACTACTCCATGGAAATGCGAATACTACACTTCTAATTTTCCTAATTTATTTAGAAAGTTCCTGAGTTAGCCTGTAATTACTATGTTATGGGGTTTGATATTTCAATGTCCTTAAGTGTGGAATACGATTGTAGTTTGATAGACATTAGCAATTAAAAAATAAAATAAAAATATTATGTCCAAGTCTAGCTGGAGACCTGACCCTCTCACTACCCCCAAAAATTCTTAATTATAAGAAAGTTGTGATATTTTGATGTTATTGTATATCCAATTCTTACAAATCCAGTTTGTTTAATGAATCTACAATCTGGTGGTTTAATATTTACTACCTTATTCCACTTTTGTACTATGATGACAATAGAGGCTGTATAACTAAAAGTACTACTCTTCGGTTTAGATATCTTTCTCGTGATTTCTTTTGATTGTTCTCCTCTCATGACCTTCATAATGTGTTACTATCTTGTTATTGCATCCAGATTTTGAAATAATTATTGTCTTGCCTATTGACATGATTGCTAGGTATATATACCTTATCAAGGTTTTTAGCGTACTTTGGATAAAATTGAGAGATCGGCGGCGTAGCGGAGTTTGTACCCATGGAGGAACTGAATGCTGTCCAAACCCTAAACCCTCCGACCAAGAGCCGCTTGCCCCACCTCCCGCTCTTGCGTCGTAGTTCCCATCTCGACAGTTCCTCTTATCGTACTCTTGTTAGGATCTTCTCCTTTTGCCTCGATGAATCTTTCATTTGCTCTCCAGAATCTCGAGAGGATCCGAGTCCCATCTTCGGTTCCGAAATTTCTGATCCCCCATTATGCGAAAAAGATTTCTCCTTTGATCGAAGCAATGGTGGAGCTTTGCCCGTGGAGCTTGGGCATGGTTGCAGCGGGAATATAAGCCCTAGCTTCCATGTTGCTTCAAGTCATAATCTTGGGTTGGATGAGAAATTGGGGAATGAGAAGTGGGGAAATTGTGAGGCGGTGAATGGCCTTATGTCTGAAAGTTCGAAGCTTCAATCTGGAGTTGATGAAGGTCAGGCTTCGGATACAATGGTGGAGCTAGGTCATCAGCAAGCGGACAGTGGTCTAGGTGTTGATCGAGTTCAGAAAGGTATGATCATTGAAACAACTAAGAGAATATTTTACTTGACGTCTCCATTTGATAATTGTTTTGATTTCTTTGAACTACTAGGAGTGCAGGGTAGCATACATGGTTCAGCTGGAGGATTGCACAGCAAAGTTGCTGATGCCCAGTCTGACAATACACCTGGCCGTCATTCCGATATTCAGATTGTTGAGACAATTGGCAAATCAGAAGAAAGGAACAAAGATATACTAGAAGCTAAAGAAGTTAGTAGAACAAGAAAAGAAAATTTTGAGTTGAAAACTTTTACTAATCCCACTGAATTGCTTGGGGGAAAAGTGAATGGACACGCCGAGTCTGTTAAAGATCCCATTACAAATCTGTCTACTGATAGGCTTCTGGTGGTTCAGTCCCAGGAGGATATGTCTAACTCCACAAATGAATCAGTTGAAAAACATCAGGAAACACTCTTGGATTCTTCCATGAACACCTCAGTTCAGGAACAATTACATAAGAACATTTTAGATTCATTACCATGTTCAAACTCCACAAATGAATCAGTTGAAAAACATCAGGAAACACCCTTGGATTCTTCCATGAACACCTCAGTTCAGAAACAATTACATAAGAACATTTTAGATTCATTACCATATTCAAACTCCACAAATGAACCAGCTGAAAAACATCAAGAAACACTCTTGGATTCTTCTGTTGAATGTTTAGTTAAGGAACAATATCATAAGAGCCTTTTAGATTCCTTACTAGATTCAGACAGCGAAGAAGTTGAAGAAGGGCAAATTCCTGGTGATTTTTGGAATTCAGATGAATTTGGGCCCTTGGTGACACATCAGAATAATCTTCATGAGGGTCAGAAAACAGATAAAATTTCTGATTGGAGTGACATTCTTAATAAAGCAGGCCCTGATTGTCTCACTAAGCCCATTGGAACTGATTCTCCCGGCGAGAACACTTTCTTGAGTGCTTCTAACCTGAATATGGATAATAATTACACAGGTGTTGATGAAGATAACACTACTGATGATCTTAATTTGGATGATACACATTTAAATGTTGAACTAAAAAGTTGTCATAATGTACCTTTGATGGATGCCAAGAAGCATGAAGTTGCATTGCCTACTCTTACATTGGATGAAGAGAACACAATTTATCAGAATGTGAGTAATGTTGATATACTTCTTTTATCATCAAGTCAATTTATTCTTTTCACTTTGAAGGTGGTGTTGGCCTTATAAAATTATTGTCCAAAAATTTATATTCATACTCATTATCAATAAACGTATCTTTCTACAATTTTCTAATAGTTAAATGATTATGTTTCCATCCATTGGTTACATTCTGTCTTTGGCCATCTCTTTGTCACAGATCTCTGTTTACACAGAATGCATGTTTTCCTTTGATAGTGATCTTAGATTTTAAAGCTTCATTCCTATTTCTGAGCAACATTATGATTGAAACTTTATGATTTGTATGAAAGCACTTCTATTCATTTGGACTTTGGGTTGTTTGGTTGACTGAAAAAAAACCATTGTATACAAATACAACTCAAAATAATCAGAATTATTGCAGGATGCAATTGGCTGATAGGAGACTGAACCTTCAAACTCAATTTTTCGTTTAGCAGCCTTCTTTCTTCATTGTTGCTTGATTTTGTTTGGTCTGTGTCTCCATCTTCTTACAGGCTGGTAAAGTTGGACCAAAGAGAAAAAGAGGTGCTTTAACCGAGGAAAGAAAAGCACAGAAAAAGGTGCCTCCACTGTTCATATATACACCGAAGCTCTTAAGCCATCAGCATTTTCTTATAATGCCCTTACATTTAGTAGATAGCCATCAAACTGAATCCCATTTTTTTTGGTTGCTTATTTCTCTGCAGAAAGCTAAGAGAAGGAAAAGAGCAGAGAAAGACAGGGAACAAGGAGTTAAGAGATTGAAACTTCCACCAGTAGTAAAGCCAAAAGCAGTAAAACTTTGCAACTATTATATGATAGGCAGATGTCAGCAGGTTAGTTTATCTATTTCTACAGTTTTGATTTGTGTATTTTTACTGATGTGTATGGTTCAATGTTTTGCTTATTTGTTTTGTATATTGTCTATCAATCTCTTAATTTACATTGTTTACTCTTATTGACGCATATTGCACTTGGTATGATATTTTAGTGCATAATGAATGCATTGCTACTTATCTCCTTTGGTTCGCCGAATCATTTATTTCAATAAGATGACATTTCGATCTTGTCATTATATTCTGTTCGGTTAATATTTATTCTATGGTTTAAAATTTTGACCCATATCGAAGTTTTGGTTTATGATCGGAATAATACGGTTTCTGTACTGTATCGTGCCGTGCTGATATGATTCTGATATTTTTTTTAAATATAAAACATATTAATTTAAAACTATGTTTTAACCTAAATATTAAAAAAATAAAAAAATATATATTTTTAAAAAGATAAAATGCAGTATCTATGTGCCCCTGTGGGTCACCACGGGGTCGCGGTGCCCCCGCAACTCCGCGGGATGGTGGTGGCCTATGGTGCTGGTTGCGTGCCGGGTGGCAGGCGGAACAACAAATTTAGCTTGTTTCGTCTGGCAAGATATGAAATTTGAAACCATGGATGAGTGTATATGAACTTCCTGTGAAACTTGTTAGATAGTTTGGATCTATTATTTAATATGGAGAAACTATTGATGAAGATATCAAGGAGCTTCTCGTGTCTTGGTTCTTGTATTAGTAACATGACTTATATGCCTAGGCTTAAGGGAAAAGTTTACTACACTTTTATACACCTTCTCATGCTTCATAGATTTGAGTGTTGGGCTGTCATAAAACAAAACCTAAAAAAATTAATGTAGTACAATTGAGAATGCTAAGGTGGATGAGCTGACACTAGAAAGGATAAAATTTAAAAAATTAATATTTAGGAGCAATTAGGTGTAACTCCAATGGACTGTTAAATGAGAGAAATGAAGTTGAGACAATGAGTTCATGTTCAAAGATGTTCAATAGATTTTGCGGTTAGAAACATTGGATCTATTAGATTAAAAAGTATAGAGGGTAGAGGAAGACCAAAAAAATATTACTTAGTACGAAAAAAATAGATTTTTAATTTGTATATTATTAGTGATATAACTTTGCATTGCATAAAGTTCATTGGAGAGATAAGATTCCTATAGTCAATCCAAATAACTAGGACAAACATGGGTTGATGATGGTAAGTTGTTCCTGGCATCACATTATGATGATCTATAGAATCTTAACTACTACTAGTTTTTTGAGGAAAAGATAAATATGGTTGAAATAAATCATCGTTGCCACCACATGAAGTGTGCTAATGCCAAAATCTTAACTACTACCCTAATTTCATTAGCCGTGTTATTACTTGATTCTTGTGATCTTCAAGGTGATTTGAGAGAGCTCACATCTTAAGAAATTTTATCCAGGACATCATTTTATTGTGCATTCATCTCCTGATGTCTTGATCCTCTGTTCTATGTGATTTTTCTGTGGCTGGTTGCCATGAGACAAGTTGACATGGTCTTCAGGTTTTTCGCTAATGTTTGAGTAAATGAAAACATAGTCAAAACTTTCTCAAATTTTGAACAGTGGAATATCATGCATTTTGTATTATTTGTTTTCAGGAAAGATGATTGAAGAAATGAAAGTCTTATCACAAAATGTTATCCATGGTCTCAGTGGTTAAATTTGTTATTTTTATTGTCTATAATGATGATTATACCTGAGTTATTTAATTCCTTTTCAACTGACGTACAGAAATCTCACAGAAGATTTTTTTTTTTGCGTGCAGGGAGATTTGTGCAAATTTTCCCACGATGCCACACCTCACACAAAGTCACAGGTAGAGTTCTCACCTAAAATATATATTCTTTCTCCAAGTTTTGGATTTTTTTTAAACCCCTTTGTTATTGGTGATAGTTTACTATTTATGGTTACATGAAGAACATCTCTTTGTGTTTTTTTTTTGACTTGATTTGTAATCTTCATGTTACCTGACATATGATGGATAATTCTGCATGTCTATATGGATAAGTGTCATTTCCTCTTTCATCTTCTAATGCAAGATAAACCATGTGCCTCAATTGTGACTTGGTCCATAAACTCCATGTTACTTGACATATGATGGATAATTCTGCATGTCCATATGGATAAAATGTCATTTCCATTTCCGCTTTCATCTTCTAATGCAAGATAAACCATGTGCCTCAATTGACAATCTCATGGGTCTTCGTGATTGGGTACCTGATAATTGGATACTTGGCTCTCAATTCGTTTGGGTTGGGTTATATATATGCAAGTTGGGGTTAATTTTTGGCCATTTAACTCTTATATACAAGTAGGGTACTTAAATTGCAGGTACATGTGAATGCATACATACATACCACAACCATCAAGTCTACTATGTGAATACACATATATTTAAGTTAGATATTGGAAGGTATTTTAGAGTTTGGGGTATGCATTTTTCTAATCGAGTAAGCTTTAAATGAGGAATATGTATTAGAGAGTATATAATGAGATTTAGGTAGCATTCATATCATCAGGTTTATATTGAGATAGTTCCAAAAATTGATGATATCTAGCTCATTGCCATTTTGAAAGAGGAGGGCTAGGGGTCTATTGGTAGAAGCATTGAGTTAGAGGTATCAAGTGGGTTGGTCCGCCCATGGCTCGGCTTGACACAAAACACTTAAACCATAATGGGTTGGCCCTTATTGGGCCTGACTGGCCCCCTATTCTGACATGGGCCCAGTGTGGATGTGGTCATGCACTCATGGCTCATGCATGACACATCCCAAACGAGTTAGCTTGACAATCGCATCTCTAATTTGAAATTAGTTGGTGTTTTTTTTTACCAAAATCCCCATCAACAGATATAAATATTAATTTTAAAGGGTGTTTTGGTCACACACCCTTAAAATGACCAAAATACTCTAATCCTTTCTATTCATCACAAACACACTCTTAAGCTCTCATATGCTTAATTCTCTCAAACAATTTCATTTTAGACAAAAATCAGAAGGGTGCCCTAGTTTGAAAAAATATCAAATAAGTACACCATCACATTTTTCATTTGAAAATGCCCTTGTTCCAGTGCTATTGTAGCAACTTTGGTCAAAATTGCTACAACACAAAGCAAAATTGCTCTTACTTGGATAAATTTATACAAGTGAAGCATTGGTCAAAATCGCTCCAACTTAGTCAAATTCGCATCAATACTGCTATAGCAATTTTGATCAAAATTGCTACATGTGTAGTTCTTTGGTCAAAACTGCTACTTGCAATTTTGGTATGATTTAGCAGTTTTGAACAAAGTTGCCACATGTTGTAGCCAGTGTTAGCCAAAGTTGCTACAACAATACTCCGACAAGTGTATTTTCAGTATGAAAAATGGGATGAAGTTTTGTTTTAATATGTTTTCAAATTGGGTTGCCCTTTTGATGATAACAAAAATAAGGGGCACCCTTTTCATTTTTGCCCTTTCATTCTCTAATGTCCCCTTTAATCTCTTTTAATTAATTCTCTATATTCTTGCTAATTACCATAATATATAATGCATTTTTATACACATACAATTCATAGTATAATAGTATATATACGTTAATTCTTGTAACGTCACCCATCTTAGCACCAACATTCATGGTCTCATCAATTCGTCCTCGCCTCTTCTTACGAAGTACACATTGTTTTTAAATAGCATCCACCTCCATTGCCTTAGCCTTGCCACATGCCTTGTGTGTGCTGCTTCTCCATTACACATTATTGATTTCGCAAGGTCTCAACATTGGATGCCATTGCTCTTAAGAACAGTTCTTAAATGTTGGATGGTGGGAACTTTGGTCCAATATCAACTATCACGAGCTTGGTTTTAGCACCACTTACCCCTGCGACACAGACAACTCATCTTTGCAAAGTTGCTAAGTAGGCTTAACTTGTTTGAAACCCACACAAGAGAAGCCAAGAGAGATTGAGAGAGCTTGAAAGATTAGTAACTAAAGTGGGATTACTATTCTTGAGGATGATTACAAGTGAAGAAAAGGAAGCTATTTTTATGTATCCTCCTGAATATATGGTTAAGATTGGGTTGATCCCACAATGTATGTTACATGTATAGAAAGCTCCTACAAAGTATCATAATATTTCATCCTACAAAATACCTAAATATTTTCATGATTAGAAAATTCTAGAAATGTCTATAATAATCTCTATAGGAAAAACATAAAAGAAAGACCATGGACCAAAACCATGGATCAAGAGGGTGGATTAAATAATAGATCAAGAACCTCTCTTAAGCTTGAAATTTGGTAGGTTGTGACACATGGCTCATAATGTACTAGTTCTAGTAGCAGTAGTGATGCAACACAATGGACGAATAAAGATGCAATCCTTACCCAAAGGAAAGTTATGGATTCTCACATAGAAAGACAAAAGGAACTTGGAAACTCTATTAATATTCAGTCAAAGACTTTTCCATTATATGAGATCCCAATTTATTTTTATGGTTTGATAAAACTACCCATTGTTTATAAAATAACAAAGTTTTAAAATAAAATTCTAATTTTTCTAATAAAACTTAATTAACTTTCTATTTTTTTTAAAGTTCTAATAAATTAAAAATTAACGAATTAAACAATTTTTAATAGAATTAAATTTTTGACTGCCGATGAGAACTTGACTCCTTCAAATGAGAAGGTGGAGAAGTTGTCAATCGAAGACACCTTTTTAGCCGAAATATTTGTTGGATTATTTCTTCAATGATTGCTTTTTTTGTCATTGTGTTTCCTTATTTGGTCTGTGTGGGAAGGTGGAGTAGTTGTGAAGCGGAGGCAAGTCGAGTGGTAAGGTGGAGTAGTTGTAAAATGGAGGCGCCTTTTTAGTCAAATTTGACCGTTGTTGACTTATTTCTTCAATCTTTGTTTTTTTTATGTCCCTGTATTTCCTTATTTTCATTAAATAGAGGCTTGTTTTAGTATTTAAGTAATCGCTTTGTGGACGAGAGGAACCACTTGAATTAAGAGAACTTGGAGATGTGTTTGTTTGAAGGATCAGTTACAAGTTGAGGACCACCTACGAGATGAGGGCTACATAACATTTAAGTTTGATAAAGATGAAGTCAGCTCGAAATAGGTACACACTCGGAGCCATTTGACCAAGCTAGCAATAAGATGATTTACTTGACAACTCATAGGTCTAAGTGATATGGTTAGTAGTAGTATAGAACTATATGGATCTTGATGCTTCTAAAGGAAGGTAAGTAAGCAACCCTAGAAGGCCAAAAGATGGTGTGGACTAAATATGTATATTTTTCATTCCAATAATTATCTATGACATTGATGTGGTACCAAATTTGAGACTGTTGAACTAAACATAAGATGTAATCATGCAAATATCAACATTTTAATTATGAAATTTCTTTCTTTAGATTTTTTAGAACTTTTAATAGATTATCCTTTTTTATATAAATCTAGCTGACATGCCTAGTTTGGCCTGGGCACAATGTGGCCAGGCTAAAGGCTAGGTGCAAACTTGGAAACTCTGGAGCATGTTGAGGATGATCTGTTGTTATGTTGGGTCCATTCCAGCATTACAGAAACCAGGTCAGCATGAGCCTGAGTCGTGCTGGCCTGGGCATGGCTAATTGACATCACTAGTTGGAGAATACACTGATATTGTGAAGTTTATTATTTCTCTTAAGTGATTGGCTTGTGACTTGATATTTGTCTCACTTGCATTCTGTTAATCCTTCTCGTTTTGCAATATTTTTCTTCAACCAGTTAATCTTAACATCAAAGTAATCTTTTGGATTTGTACCTATTTACTTGCAAATCATTTACATACATAGCTGTTCCATATAGCTTAAATGCAATCACCATATTTTTCCTTTTTATTCTTGATAACATCTAGTTGGTTGTTTCGCAGCCATGCAAGTACTTCGCTTGCGATTCTTGTTTGAAAGGTGATGAGTGCGCATTTGATCATGAACTCTCCAAGTATCCATGCCACAACTTCCAGTCAAAAGGCACATGTCATAGAGGTGATAAATGCAAGTTTTCTCATAAGGTATCCTCTTGCATAGTGTTTTCTATTGTTTTCAATAAGTTTTCATCTTTAGCTTCTTTGGCCAAAATTAACTTCATTATTCATTCTTTAGATTGTGGATGTTGAAGGTTCCTCTTTGCCAGATGCTAGAAAGTTAGTTTCTCCATCAACAGCAGAAAATTTGAATGTAGGCATACAAAATTGTATGAACAAGAACCATGCAAAAGTAAATGCTGCTGCAAAATCTATTATTTCAAGCACTACCCATGTCTCGTCTAAGAATTTGGAATTCAATTCGGGTTCTGCAAAGGAACCTATGAAAATGCCGAAGGGAATCAGCTTTATTACACTTGGAAATGGACTGTCAAATGTCACGAATAAACTGGCAAACAGTTTGCTTCCTGAGCAAAGTATGCGCAATGAAGAAAACCCAGCAATGGCATCCAAAGAGGGACATAAAAATACTGATTGCTTGACTGCTAAACCATTTGTCAAACCACAAAATGGATCTAGTATTTTTCTTCCTAAGCAAAGCATTGCTGGAGAATTTTTGATTAGTGGAGGAGCCTGCAGCAGTTCTGCTACAACTTCAATGTCCAAAGCTCCACAAAATGAGGCATCTGAAGCATCAAAAATTTTGGAGGAGTTTCTATTTGGTGCTAGTGGCTAGCAATTATTTTTTTGCCTATATATGTACTTAGATGATTCTAATTTCATAATCTGCTAGTCCCAAATGTTGCACTAACTCCCCAATATCATGTTCTTTGTATCAATTGTATAGTGCTAGATAGCCGATTAAGATTTATTTTTTATTGTGTTTTTTTTTGGGTTTCGACCTATACTACGGCATTTAACTCTATCTATGATGAACTAGTTATGGTCGGTTTTAAGTTCAGATAAAGGAGGGTTGTATAATGATCTATACTACTGATGAAAAAAGTATTCAATTTCTTTTCTCCAATGGTCATCTATTTCTATATTTATTTACATTGTCACTTTACATGCATATTTAAGCTTTCATTCCTTTCAATTGGAAGGTTGAGTAACTCCAGCTCTTGTTTTCCACATTCAAATTACCTCGTGAAGAAGTTCCATTTATATTCATTCGTCCAGTCAATCTAGTTTGTCCAACCTATTTGATACGTATCCTACAACTCATTTGAGCTGTTTATGTCCCTTTGATAGTACAAGGCTACAAGATACTTAAATATTCATTCAATACATCTCATTTAATTTGTTTCATCTATTTAACTCTTTAGAGAAATCGTTGTTGAATATTTGCCGATTGTGACCGGTGGAAAGTATTTGTTTTAATCAGTTGATCATGAAAGAAAATACTGGTTTTTCTTTTTAATCCAGATATTTTGCTATTCAAATTGATTAATTTGAAAGTGATCGATCCAGAAAAAAAATTCTTCTTTAGTGCACCACAGTTAAGGTTTAACTTTAAATCTCTTAATTATTCATTAAAAGGTGTAATCATCATACGATTACCCTGGGCAAGTTATTTTTATACTTGTAGTAAAGTAGATAAGAAAGGGTTGATTGGGTAAATAGAATAAATAATGATAACAATTTGCAAAACCTAGTGTGAAGTTTGACTATGGTCGTCTTCCTTTCCTAATTAGAAATGTTAATATGTATCTAATAATCTCTACTAAGTTGGACCAAATTCAAATTTATTTAAAGTTATAAATAGCTGTGAATACTTTATACTTACATACATATTTTATGCATTTAAATTATCTATCTATAACTGTGATTACTTTAGAAACTCAATACCATATATTTAAATTGTTTCAAATGGTGCATATTTAAATGGATAAGAGTAAAGATAATGTTAGAAAAATATATATAATCAATCACCATATTGCTATCCCTTCCACTAAAAAAAGAAGAGGAATTTTGGACTTGGTCGCGGATCCTAGAAAAATCCTTAAAAAGAGCATACTTTAAAAAAATATTAGAACAATGCTTTATTTATAATTTTCCATTTAAAATATTTATGTACTCCTTTAGAGTATTTTAAATTAAAATTACATCATCTTAATTTAATTTTGACCAAAACAACTAAAGCTGTTTTGACCAAAACAATGCTTTCGGAACGGTATGATATTTTGGGCAGGAAAGATTATTACATGAATTTAGATATTAAAATTTGATGTGTCTGAGCATAATTTCTTCGTGCTTTGATTATTTATACTAATTACTAATAGCCGTCTGAATTTTCCTCTTCCGTGTTGGTTTAGAGAAATATTTAATAAGATATTAGAACAAATGAATCACCTTTTAACACATATTCTGACCAAAGTAATTTTACCTTGAAATAATTTTTATTAAAATTATTCTATTTTTGGACTATTTTGACTAAAACTATTTCATTAAAATTGTTTTGATCAAAGTTATTTTACTTTGGAGCTGTTCTATCCAAATTATTCACATTATATGATTAGACCAGTTAAAAATAAAACTATTTTAGATATTTTTTTTAAGTGAACTAATATTTTAATATATTTTTAATGGTCGATAAAGTGAGCTAATTTTTTCGGAAAAATAAAAGGACTTCTTATTTTTGCCAATTAGCCAAGGGTCATTCCA
>JBBPFQ010630147.1:0-15752 GCA_037974815.1 Kaempferia elegans | reverse complement strand
TTATTTGTTGTAATGGGAAATTTCAAAGTTTTACTTATCTGTTTGTATGTATAATTTGTATATATCTTTTAGACCAAATCAAAAGGGATTTTTAGATGACCTTGATGAAGTACTTCATGATATTCCTGACTGAAAACCTCATGCTTCTCTTAGGAGAAATTTGAATGGCCGTATAAGTCTTTGGGGAATACAGAGGTGTATTTGAGCGTTTTTGGTGAAAGAATATATCTTATGATATTATAGTTACTTTTTTTTGTGAAAGACAAGCATTTTATTACTTCTAAGAGTGGGAATAATCATTGTTAAATAGAATTTTTTAGGTAGATTTAATTGTATGATAATTGAAAGGTCATACTTGGCAGATGCTTAACCAACCAATATTGACTGGTGTTACATATAGGTATCATATCATTATCATCAAGACGTGTTTATCTCAAATAAGTTGTGTTTGTACTAAATATTTGTGATCTTTTATAAGTATTTTATTCCTGTATTGAGATCCATATCACGATATATCATTAGTGATATTTAAATCAATTAATTTTTTCTATTACATCGACCCTGTTTCTTTTTGTCTCTCTTTACTTTTTAGACATTTCATTCTAATCAAAGTCAAATCTTCTAACTATAAAGTTTATTGGTCACCTTTGAACGTGATGTTACCACTTCAACTTTTTTTCTCTCATTTTATCATATATTAGAGTTACACTAAATTGTTCTTCAGTATTTTTTATTTTATATTTTATACTTCATAATAGTTTTATACATTCATCTTAGCATTCTTAGAGCATCCACATTCGTTTAACGTTATAACACCCACCACCTCATAAAAAGTATGAGGCTCACATGTCACATATACATTATATTAACACCTTCATTTTCTCACATTCATTTTAACATCAATACTCATTATTTGTAGGGTTCACACGCCACATATACATTAACTAATCGTTACCTAACCATTTAAATATTTTAATTTTATTTTATTAAAATAGTCGTTACTAGCTGTTGTGTAAATTTACTAGCCGTTACCTAATCGTTACTAGTCGTTATCTAACCATGGTGTAAATTTTTAATTTTATTTATTTATTTATAAAATTTTTAAATAAATAAAATATTAATTTTGAATTAAAAAAAGTATTGAACGTGGCATTAACGCGTTCAAATGCTTCAACGCGTTAATGTCACGTCACTTTTAATTTTTGACTCACACTGATTTATGTGTTAATGCAGCGTTATAACACGCTAGAATAATACAACTACAGGCGTCCTTAGAGGATGATTGAGTAATAAAAGCAACTGGGTCTTATCATCTATTAAAATAAACATCTATACAAATACCAACTATGTCAATATGTGAAAACATTTTTAGAGATTCCACTAAGTGTCGATTTAACTCATGCTACTCAATTATGATTTTTAAGTAAACTGAAATGTTTGACAGTTTTAATTATGTTAATCTATAATGATGGTATGTCTTATAAAACTATATCAAAAGATATTTAATGAGATCGTGTTTTAAGTAAACTGAAATGTTTGACAGTTTTAATTATGTAAATCTATAATGATGGTATGTCTTATAAAACTATATCAAAAGATATTTAATGAGATCGTGTAAGAAGGACAGCCTTCAGGGAGCAATAACATTATTACCGTACTACTTGATGATCATGAATTCGAATAGTAAAAACAGATCCTTCTCTAAACCATGCATTAACAAAGTTTTATGTACCAAAGTACCGTTTATATGAGAGGGCATGAGGCACAATAAAACATAGGTGAATAGCAGAATAAAAAAGAAATAAAGAAAAATAGAATAATAAAAAAATAAGGCAGTAACAAAAGAAATTTATTTTTTTTATTATTTAAAATTTCTACCTATAAAACTATAAGATTAGTCAACCCATAATAACTCCCTTTTCACAAACTATTCACAAAACTGGTAAAATATAGCTTGAGGGCCTTAAACTAAAAAAAAAAGTAAAAAATAAAAATTAGCAATAAAGACCACATAATTAATAAAATGATTATTAAAGTTAACTAATAAAATGTCAAACCAGTGTCAACAAGTTTATCTAGTGGATCTAAATATTAAAGTTCATCAAGAAGGATGATTGAAAGTGTACAGGTGAATCCACTCGGATAGAATAGCCAAGAAATCTAGTGATAAATTTATCATCTACTATTACATAACATGAGATAAGAAATGAGTCAGAGAAGCATGTGTGAGCACTCTCAAGGGGAAGCAGCTTTTCAATGCTTGACCAATTTGTAGGGCAGTTTGTGGGAAAGGGATGCGTTGGTGGAACCACCACAAAACCCCCTCTCCTTAAATTGGATAAGCATGAGCCAAAAGCATTCATGGTGAAAAATTGACCAGAGCGGGGGGCAAACTTGCTGTGAGATTCTAATGCTGCCATGTGATGTTTCATCCTGATTGGAGGAAATTGGCTCGGGTCATTCAAAGTCAGCTTGGTGATCCTGCTAACGGCAAACAATTTTACTTGTTTAAACATTAAATGACCTTCAAATCACAAGATTATATTCAAACCTTGGAATAACCTCAATTCTATTGTAAAATCTTTCCCTTATAATAAGATAATATAAATATATAAAAAAAGATAAGAACAATTTATTGTGTTTCAATTTAAATCTTCAGTGAAGGAAAGAAACTAAACTTATATTTCTTATTCACACTTTACACGAGATATCTTTATGTTTGTTTCTCCATAAAAGTATAAATAAAAAGAACCCTTTCCAATAAGAAAATACTCCTCTTTACAAATATCTTGGTCTCTTGCAACCTCCAAACACACTCCATTTTGGCGAAAGTATCTTAGTTTCCACAACCTTCAAGCACATCCTTAGACATCTTTTAATCTTTGGGATGCTCCATCAGCGAAAATTCCTAGTTATGAAATTTCAACTACCGCTGTAGTGAAATTATGAGAGATCATCTTTCAAATTTAAAAATTAGACTTTATTTGACACTTGGGTCATACTTAAACCTGTTGTACTTATTATGTTGAAGAACTCAACAAATCTATGTTGGAATTTCAATGTGTCATTTGCATAATGCTCGTTTAGGTCAAAGCACTTAATGCAATTAGGTCTTGCTCAGATTGTGACTTCTTAAATAGATAGAAAATGTAAAAGCCAAAAAGATAGAAAGAAACAAGTGGAGAGAAGAGAAAATAAAATAAAAATTTTCTCTGGCTGTAAGCAAGACATAGAATTCAATGATTAAACGTGCACTTTCAAATACTGATCATGCTTAGTAGGGAAGCCTAGACATGAGTATAAGCAAGTGATGCACACTCACAATACTTATCTTCCTCAACTGCTCTATCACGGCCAACAATTAATGGCCAAGTTGCTACGAAGCCTAGACATGAGTGTCTGGGAAGTGATATGTGACCATTAAGGTTCAATTATCAAATTGATTTTGAATGAGCATGCAGCATATTTGTTGCTCATTTTACCAGATAGGTATGTCTTCAAGCACGAAAACAAATATATATAAATGAACTCCTTTGCTTTTGTACTGCAGACACCGCCGCATTAAAATAGTGGTATCAACAGATTGTAAATGAATAGCCATATAACTGCTTATTAGCATCTTTTATAGCCCTTGAATCGGTTTGTTAAATGAAGATAGTGACCATTTTCTATCATATATTTGATTACATCATTTGCTTGAGAAACCTTCCCAGAGTTTCTTAATCTTCCAACTAAAGAGCTATACACTGAGAAGTTCGGAGTGCAACCGTTTCTATTCATATCCTTCACCATCGTGCAAGCTTCATCAAACTTGCCTGTGATGCAAAGCCCACGGATAATGGCATTGTACGTATAAACATTTGGCAGTTGCCCTCTGGTTAACATATCTTGGAATATTTCATATCCCTTATCAAACTCTCCTGCTATTACATAGCTTGTTATCATGACGGTATAACAAACTACATCTGGATCACACCCCTTCTTAACCATCTCATCATAAAAGTACCTGCAGGCTTCAATGTTCCCAGCACGACTAAGCCCATCGATCAGAGTGGTAAAATGAAGCACACTAGGATTGCAACCAATTTCATCCATGTAGTTCAAAAGTTCAAGTGCAGAAAGCGGTTTGTTACTTCTCCCGAGCACATGGAGCATGAGATTATATGTGTGGAGGTCAGGAGCAAACCCATTTTTCCCCATATCATCAAGCAATCTGTGGAATTGATCCAACTTGCCTAGCATGTATTTAGCTCGCAAAATGACATTAAAGGTCAAAATGTCAGGTGAGTACCCATCCAGCAGCATCTTTTGATGAACCCACTCCACCAACCTATACTGATTCATGGTAAGAAGAGAATAAAGAATTGCATTGAAGGAATGTTTGAAAGGTCGGTAGCTGAAGTTTTTGGATTTTATGAACCTTTCAACCACACTCCTGGCCATCCCAGCCTCTCCACAAGAGCAAATTAATATGTTAAACGTGCATGCAGTGATTGGCAAGCCCTTATCTGTCATCTCATCTGCTAGTCTGCACATTGCTTTCAACTCCTTAGCCTCTGAAAGTACTTTCATTATAAGATTATAGCTATTGGAATTGTGCTTATGGCCTGGCTGCTGACCTGACCAAACAAAGAACTTAAAAGCCAACTTTGCACACCGCAAACTGTTGGCATTGTTAAGCATCACGAGAATACGGAGAAGGACTTCTCTGATCAAAGCATTGGAGACTTTCAGTTGCAGCTGATCTAGGGCTGATGGGACACTGAAGCCCGGTCCATCCTGTTGTAGTATTTCAAATACTCTATCAGCTTCATGTTTTATCTCCTCCACGAATTTCTTCCGGCGATTGGAATGAACATGCTGATGACTCTGACCATCATCATTGTCATCATCTTCTTTGAGTGTACCACCAGGTGAGAAATCAATAAAGGTCTCTTCAGGAAGGCGCACAAAATCCCGTATATCTTCATTATCTACCCCCAAACCCACTCTTTCAAACTTATTTTCCTCAGAATACATTTTTGCTTCGGCATCCCCAGAGGAGGAACCTGGTTCATATCCACAAACCACATCACGATGCCCAAGATGGAATTTTTCATCACCGATGTTTAAAAGTTCTTCCTTTTTTCTCTGTCCACGGTTACAATAACCCCTTGAATGCCACGCACAGGGATAGGAACCCGGAAAGACCCTTCCTGATCTCCGAGCAAAATAAAGCACGGATCCCATGGCAAAGCCTGATGAAACTCATGTTTCCGAAGATTTGTAAACACCAGAAGTTTGATACAAGAATACTGAATCCGATAGCACAAGCTCAGTAAGCTTGGCGAGCCAGCCCAAGGAGATGCAGATATCCATAAACCAAGCAAACAGAGAAAAGGAACTTTTTGACTTACTACTTGCGGTCAGACGAGAACGATCCTAGGGTATTCGAAGGGCGGGAGAGATCAGATTGAAGAGCGCAGCGACAGTGACGATTTCTTGAGTGGAAGGGACATCGTATATAAATTTGGGAGTTAGGGTTTCAAGTGGCAATTTGGGAATTAGGGTTTTAAGATCAGCAAGTTAGTGATCTATTCCAAACGAACTAAACCCAATCCCACTCATTCCATGTTAGACATGAAAATGGGTCAACTTACGGCAGACCACTAAGTTGTTAGGAGAAGAGTGATTTTTTTTTTTTATTGAGGACATGTGTCCGTTAAAAAATGACATCTTGCTTTATTATAGTAAAATTGTCTTTCTCTAACTCACTCATTCAAATAGGTTCTTAATAGGCGAATTTAGGAGGTTGGAATGAGAAAAAGAATATGTTTCATTCTTATTCTTAATACTTTGTAGACGAGAATCAAAATCAAAATATGAGTTTCATACCTTCTAATTTTATAACTCATACCTCCAAGGTTATCGCTAAACACATTTTCCCCCTCAATCAAATTCATTATCATTCTTATTGTCAAATATATACTAAGCACCCCTTGATTTTATTATTTATATTTAACTCATATCTAATATAACAATAATAAGTCTTATCTCACTAAGGCTATGTTTAATGAGAGTAAATCAGTATTGTAATCTAATGTTGATTAAATTAGAAGATTACTTTTATATTTGATATAATTTTAAAACTATAATAATGCAATATAATTTAAATTATAAAAGCGTAATAAAATTTTATAATATGAATTATAAAGTCAACTACACATAATTCAATTATATTTCAAATTCAACCACATTATAAACTTGATTATATTACCCATCAAACATAGCCTAAACGAGATCGGCTATAGCCACTAAGGATTGTGCACAATTGATTCATGCAAGGGTGTTGTTGCTAATAAGCCTGGAGTCGATTCCCACTGGGTGCGGAATATTCTGTTGGTTGCCGCAATCCTTCTTTACATGCATTGTTATTATTGGATGAACCCCTTGTGATTTACCTCTCTTCTAGACAGTGGGAGATCACCTTGGAAGGATCGCCGAGGATTTCTAAGGTGACTATTTTACCTTTTGCAACTAACTAAATGAGATCAGTTATATCTTCTACTATAATATTATTTATATTTAAATAATTTTTTTCTTATTTTATTAGTAGTAACTATGATTTTTTTTGTTTGTCTTTTTCCGCTTGTTTGATATGCACATTGGCAGTCTAAGTAAAATTAATATTTTCTTTCAACATACACAACCCCTGACTCTCTTTTTAATATTTTTATTTTTTTTAATCTTTCCACGATAAAAATAGGCACAACTCTCAATCCCTCTATCCTTAACTATTTAAAACGTTTAATTTTAAACAACTCTCATCTTTTATTTTAACAATTACTTTATTATCTTCTATTTTAATAATTACTTCATGACCATATCTGACATTTTAATTTTTTCATTAAACTGTAAAAATTATTTGATGCATCAAATTTTTATTTAAAAATAATATGTTAAATTTAATTCTTATTAAATATTGAATTATTTCAAAATAAAATTTAATCACAAATATAGTTTGTTAACTATATATAAAATGAAATGTTAACCACACTTCAAACTAATTTATAATTAACCAAATTAAAATCTTATTTTGTGAAATACACAAGATTAAAATTAATCTGAAACACGTTTGATAGCATAATCTTATGAAACCTGTTCATATCATTCATACAAATGTTTAACAAATCCTGGCTCTTTGCACTAAAAACCTTTATAAATCTTCTTCTCGTCTAGTTCTCCAAAAGTTCATTTTCTAATCTCGCAACAATTTTTAGTGCTACAATAAAAGTAGAGTAAACCAACAATTTTCTCATCCCATAAATCATGACTCTGCAATCTACTAATGGCGATCAATCAACTATTATCACAGTTCTGGTGAGGACGATTAGAACCAAGAATTATTCTCCATCACAATCTATGAACTTATTTAATGAACTCGTCCAGCCGATGAGCATCAGAACATAGGATAATTCACTGTCTTCTGGGTATCTTTGGCGTGTGGATCCTTGAGACGTTCCTTCGTGCACAGCAACCGATGAAGTACACAGATGACTAAGCCACACAAAGGGTCGTATTAGTTTGATATCAATGCAATAGGCATCAGATCAGATGTAATACAAGACATCAGCCTTGGAGAAGGGCTTTTAAGGCGAGAAATATCAAAATAAACCCCTCTTTTTTAATAAAAAAAAATTAAATGAACACCCCTTCAATGATTTTATCCTCAAAATATCTCTTTGATCTAGCACTACTGTAATAGCTACCAATAGTTGCTACAGCATATTTAGAGTAAATTTAAAATTTATGATTTTAAAGTTGTAACAACTGCATAATAGTTTTTACAACCATTTTAAAGTAATTTTAATGATGTTTAAATAATTTTGATCAAATTGATAAATAGTATTCTGATAAAATAGTATTTCGAGACCCTAAATCCTAAATAGTTTTTATACATAATAGTCACGGGATAGCTTCTATACGATGTAAATCCTAAATCCTAAACTTACACTAAATACGTCTATTGGGTAACTTCTATATGATGTAAACCATAAATCCTAAGCGACCATTAATAGCTTCTACATGTTGTAGTAATTATTCGGTAGCTTCTATAGGGTCAAATGGCATTTTCAAGGTTAAAATATTGATGGGACGCTCTTTTGATTTTTGATTTTTTTTAAAGGGACGATTTTGATGATTTATAAAATTTGGGATACCCTTCTATTTTTACCCCAAGGAGAAATCACTGAAACCAATTTAAAATTTCAGAGTGGAACTTCACAAACTTACCAACACAACAAACAGAATCACATTAAAAATTGCAACAACTCTCCACTCCATCTTCATGTATTGTGCAACTCCAGCCCTACATTGAAGCACAAGAAATTATGCTATCGTACTGTAAACTAAACAAAAGGGAAAAAAAATCTGGGGAATGGTTAGAGAACTAGCTTGCAAGAGTCGCAGTCATAACACTTGATACTTCGTGCATTTTTATACAGTTTGCAGTCCTTGTTATTGCTCACAGGATGATAGCTAAGGTCGTAGTAGGAAGCATTTACAGCAGGATATCCACACCTGAAAATAAGAGAGAAAGCATCTGTGGTTGCGCAAAGAAAATAAAATAGGTGCTACACTAGAGAGAGGTAAAAACAGCTGCAATTTCAGGGTAAAATCTGAATATGGTTAAAAAATAAAATTGAACTTTTCCTTTTAAAAAGGAGCCAAATTTGCAGCCTAAATTTGATAAAAGTTGAATATTCATATATAGGATTTTTTACCTTAGTTCACCATATACAGGAGAAAATGCCAATGCAATAGAAGTGACAACATAAACAAGTATAGTTTTAGTTTGCAATTAAAGAAAATGTCCATTTGTATCATCATCATTCCCAAGATGTGTTTGTCCCAATTATTTGGGGTCAGTTTTTTCAATTACATTGACTAATGTTTTCTTTAATTTTATGCTTACTAAAAATAAATTTCCTATCGACCAGTAAAAACATTTTTAAACTTCCACAAGAGAGTAAAAGGAAGTATAATGTTAAGAATATTTAATCGGAGTTTTTACAATTTCTAATATGCCCTGCCATTGCCCACTTGTAATCTTCCCCTCAGAGAGCCAATATGGACTGTTGAATGTCTTATAGACAGAAGAGTTGGAATATGCATTGAAAATATGTATGATCGTATAAGGATTATCAGATCAATAAGCATCAAGAATTTGTATGAGAACCAGAATGCAGTAAAAAAAACAATAAAAGTGGATAATCTTACTCTGATGGTGGCCTACAGCACCCAGACTCTATAGGGGTTAATTCTGCTAGTTTATATTCCTTGAGAGTCTGGCAAATGTTGAGATGGGTGAGAAAACCTCCTGGAGTTAAAAACTTTTCTAAGACCAGAATGAGACGGAATGAGACGGACCTTGAATCTTTTTGGCAAACTGTTGCACTCCTCAGATTTGACTAGGCAACTTCTTAAACGTCTCCAGTGTTTGCTATCGTTGAGCTTTAAATACTAATTTTATTCAACAGATAGTGGACACCCAAACGACATACATGCCAATTCATGAAAAGTAAGCGTTACCTGCTTTAAGAACCAAGGACTGTAATCTTGAAGATGGTACTCCTTGTACCTACACAGTCATTTAATATGAAATGACTAGTGCAATATGTGATCCATTTAACTGAGATGAAAATTAGAAAGCTCCCTGAGTTTATAATCTCTATAAATTGGAGAAAATAACCTACTACGTGTTATATATAGATAAAATCCTAAATGTAGAATACCAATTTGTATAAACCTGCTAAACATACACTAATAACTCTAACACCTCTTACAATAACAAAGATATTAGTTGAACCAAAAATGAATCTTTCTAAATTCAATATTAGAATACTACTGCAAAGTATTTAGATGGCATTCATAGTCGGTGGATGTCATTATTTCTCTCTTCTCTCTTTTTTTTTTCCTTACATTGCATTCTTTGTTCATTTTGACTTGAGCAGAAAAGATTAAGTTAATATTAACAGAGAACAAGTTTTCTTACCTCAGTCCATTTACAGCATGACCTGAACCGCTATTTGTTATGATAAACCTAAACATTTTATTAAATTGAACATCAGGATCCAGTTTTAATTGGAAAAAGAATGACTACACAAAAGAAGTAACACAGATGAATAACGAAAATTAAGTTTAATTTTTCTTATTGCCAAGTTCCAATTCTACTATCTAATGAAGTAAGAATCTGTTGAAGCCACCAGACTTCCTATTATGCAATGAAAACTCATACTAACATGGTTCTTGAATGCTACAAGCAATAATCAAATTGAAGTGTCGTGCATACCAAAACATTAATGTTTTGACACTGAAAGTTCTGTGGTTATCATTAATTGAAAGTGCTATAGCTGTATTGTACACTGGGATTTACAAGGTTTTGTTAAAAATTCAGAATTTGTATAAACCAGAAGATCTTCTCAAAATTTCAAGGGAAGCCTCATAAGGAACTAAAAGCTTTAGATCCTTTTTGCTAAATTACTTAGGTGACAGGAACAAGTACAAAATAATAGTAAATACATTACAACTTGTATAAAAAATATGCTTAGACAAGTTTTAAGATTTCACTGAGTGATGCCCATCCCTTTTTGTGATGTGCATTGAGTTTTCTATGCACAAGGGATAGTTCTATTTATAGTGAAAGGAAGCATAAAGTCATTTTTATGGATTTTCTAGAACCTCACAATGAAAGAGAGAAAATTGAAAATTTAGCCTTTGAACCAAATTGCTCAATACAATTGTAGATTAGATAAAGGAGCTTCAACGAGTAACCTAAGTCACTTTAAAATTTTAGAAAAGAAATTTTTTCTCATTTTTATACCAGTGTTAATGATGTTACTATCACAAAAATATTGCAGCAGATAGCTCTCATTTTTATTTATCAGTTTCTTAAGTGAACATACTTCGTCACTTAATTAAGCCATGTTACTGATACCAATATCACATAAAATCCTCAAAATTATGAAAGAAATTTCTTGGACTATGTTATAGAATGGCAATTACTCCGAAGACATGTTACCAACAAAAGGACTATTATATAAAATTGAGTTTAGCTTTCAGATGTGAATAGAGAGGGAACAAAATTAGTTCAATTTTCATTAACAATTTATTTTGATTTACAAAATCAATGACTACTTCCCAAAGTACAAATTCAGTGTCTGAAAGGGTAAGAATAGTACCTTCCTTTGCAAAAAATCATGGAAATCCTTTGATTCATCAATAAATAGGAATAGTTGCTTATCTTAAGTATGATAATAAATTGATAGTCAATATAATACTTACGCAAGAACAGTGGAAACCATGATCACAATCAAAATCAAGCACAACATGACAAGATACTAAAATTTCAATGTCAAGGTCCAACGTAGAGCATAATGAGAAGAGAGATAAACAATTGATCAATTGGACAACTTGTAGCCAACTCAAAGGATACCACCCAGAGAAACACCACAACATTCTTCCAAGCTCCCAGGAAACCAATAAATGATCTACAAAATGCATAAGATCAACATTAATATTGAAACTATGATACAATATCACATCTTAAAAATGGGACAACCAGACCAGTTCAAAAATGGAAGGCGACTCACATTAAAAGAATCGAAGCACCAAGACCCATGACAGGAAGGGTCAACGACCTTCGGCATTGATCATGATGGACGCCCATCCATATTCCAAAGCAAATCACTCCTATTCCTAATATCTGAAGCACAGGAACAATCGAAAACCATCTCATTCCTCATTATTGGCACCTAGAGGGAAGAGGATCCCTCTGCTAACCTATTTAACTTTCCAATATGTTTGTATTTAAAAAAATTATGATTTTGAGTAGACGAGGAACAAACAAGAGATTCTAGAAGGAAAATACAGTTTTTTTTAACGAAACCCTAGAATTCATTACTAAAACAAGAAAAAGAAGAGGAGCGATTTTGTTGAAACAAGAAGCAAATTCTTTCAACCAGTAGAAGAAACCTAATCTTCCTTCCTAGATCATTGAGCATTCAAAAAACTAAGTAGAAATGCGAAGTAAAGCTAATTTCCAACCATGGTGAGGCAGAACAATCCCGCATAATGCGAAGCTATACTCGTGACTAGGGAGACAAAGGAGCGTAGAACATGCAGCTGAGGTGCTTACCATGGAGAAAAAGTTGATCCACCTGATGATAAAGGTGCTTGTGCCTGTGCTCATGTTTCCCAACCGCACCTGACCCTCCTCCAGTTGCTGAGGGTGCTCTTGACTTGTTGACTTGTGCACTGGAAACGAAGCAGGGAGGAAGAAGAGAGAAGGGGCACAGGATTGCAGACACAGACGGTCGGAGAGAAGAAGCCTAGCGATCTCCGGTTAGGAGGCAATGGAGGGAGGCGGTGGATTTTAAGGCTGGGCAAAGCTAATAGTGAGATGCTCTGATGATGCAGTGAAGCCTGACACTAATAAATACTTAAAAGTTCGAGGCTGTCTTCTGTTTAAAATCAACATTTATAAAAATAAACAAATAAAACTAAACTGAGAGATAATGTAGTTATTTTATTTTATTTATATTAAAAAGTTAAAAGTTAAAAAAAAAATAAACTAAATAGTTAATATTCGTTTAAATATTTAAACTTTATTAGTAAATTTTTTAAAAAGTACATCTAACCTTAAATTTCTCAAAGACATACTTGTTTTTCAATTTACGCAACTTTAAAGTTTTTTAAAAAGTACAATAATGATATTGCATTCAAAAATCAATAGTACCATTTTGATATTGCATAAACCATAGAATTAGCATCATGGTGTATATTTTTGAAAATTAACACCAAGTGTTTATTTTTTAAATTCAATACCATAATAATTAACAAGAGAGATAAAATAAAAAACAAATATGCTCTTTGATAAATCTGAAAATTAAACGCGTGCCTTTTGAAAATTTTGCAATTTTAAGTGTGTACTCTCGTCGATTGCCGAAGTAGCTATCAGTAACTTCTCTTTTTCAGCTTATATGGTGAAGTTTTTCAATTTACGCAACTTTAAAGTTTTTGAAACTGCATGACAAGAGCTGGATTTCTGTAAGTTAAAACTCGCCGATTCTGAGCATATATCTTTTCATGTCTTAACCATTTGCACTAATAGCTAGTAGTTATCCGTGATTTACCTCCTTCGTGTTGGTCTGAGGACGGATTGACGGAGGCGCTGGGGGCAAGCAAATCACCTTTTTTACCACGAGAGTTGAATTTCTACAAGCCATCCGAAGATGGAGAATCTGGGATCCTGACAATGTCTAGTGTCGACCATCCTCTTATGCAACGGAGGAAATAAGAAGTCACTCTAAAAACTTCTTGCAAAAATAAAAAAAGCTGATGAATTAAAAAAAATATATTTTTTTAAAATTTTTCAATCAATTTCTGTTTAATTTTTTAAAAATTTAGTTATTCAATTAAATTTACGATTTTAACTCTTAAAAAATTAAGTAAATTAAACCGAGTGTATTATAACTTAAAATATAATTTATTTTATAGATATTGAGTCATACAAATAGAGTGAACTTTTTTCTAAATTAATATTTACAGTAGTATAAAATTAATTTAATTGATTATATACATCATATATAATTAAAGGTATAAATCAGATCGTATTATAATAAAAATTACACTAAATCGTAATAAAATAATTTAATTTTGGATGAAAAATTTTAAATCAAAATGAAAAAAATCAATTTTTAATAGAGTAAAATCCACCCCTTGAAGTAATGGCAATATTCACATCCAGTTCGCATGTTCCAAATCTGACAGTTCTCAGTCTGTGGTGCTCTATAATCGAACAAGCACTTACTGTGATCTTGGGTTCAGATTTAAAATTTTCTTGAATAGAGGTTGACACATAAGGTTTAGAGGTCAAAACTCAACGTGCCCGAGCATATACCTCCCTTATGTTTTAACCATTTGCACTTACTAGTAGCCACCCGTGATTTATCTCCTCCGTATTAGTTTGAGGGCGAATTGGCGGGGGCGAACGAATCGCTTTTTGCCACTTGGGTTCAGATTTAAAGATTTCGAATATATTCGGGTTGAGGTTGAAATTTTTTATAAATGTTTTTATTCAATCCGACTCGAATCCGATGACACCCCTATCTCCATTCAACGAAACACAATTCTTCTCTTATGTTGCTAAGTCGTAGGAGGGTTTGAGATTTTATTTTTCCATGTTTTGCGGTTCCAATAAGTTCTTTGGCGAAAAAAAAAAAGTAGCTGCGATTATTGTCGGTTCCATTTATAATCAATTCCTGAGAAAAATCAAGATCGAATGAGAAAGGAACTCGTAGGTATCTTCGCTCGCAATTCGCAAAGGTCGAATTTTTAGGGAAAATTCAGAGCCACACACCCATCAAGAACATCGGAATATCAGAATCCCAAAACGAACAACAGACAGTTGCAAATTCAAAAAGAGGAGAAATCAGAGGAGGGCGACTCACAGATCAATCGCTTCCAAGAATCGATCGACTTTGGTAAATGAGTTGATCAGACAGGAGGGAAGGGGGGCTTGAGATGGGGTTCCTCGTCGTATTGATTGGGAGCGCTGGTGAGCATGAGAGGGGCGTCCTTGGACTCCTCGGGCTCGTTGGGCTCCTCGTCGTCGTCGTCGTCGTCGTCCTCGAAGGTGCTAAGTGTGATGCAAGAGCAGCTCTCGAGGGAGGCGAAGAAGGCGGACACCACGCTCGCTCCCACCCAGCCCGCCACCCCTTCCACGCTCCCGTACGAAGTCATCGCCTGCTCTGAGTTGCCGTCCGACGTCATCGCCTGCTCCGAGTTGCCGTCCGTCGCCATCTGATCGAGGCGTCTCCGCTTCGATTTGGCGACGGGAAGTGAAGAAAAGGAAGAGAAGGCCGGGAATAGCAGCAAAAACGTTGAAAAGTGGCAGCGGAATACCGCAAACGTAGCCTCTTGCAGATATCTAAATCAGGTCTTACGATCCGTCAGGATTTTATTTTATTTTTATTAAGTTGACATTAGATATTAAGTTTATATTCGAGCCTTAACGATGATCATTTTAAATAAGCAAGGTCCCGGATGACCAACTGAGTAGACTGTTCGGCCGATTAGTGTCGCACAAAGCAATAGAGTAGAGATCATGCGTCGCCATTGGATAGAGCACCGAATGACCGATCGAGCTAATCGTTCGATCAGGCTTCTCTTTTCAGAAAACAAGCACAGATGCGAATGCATCTTCGAGCATAACATCGAGTGGGTTGGCCCGATTATCCAGCTACTCGAGGAAAGCAAGTCGAATACCAAATGGAACTGACAAGGTGCATGAGTCTGATATGGACCCCCACCAACTAGTACAGGTAGTCGACTGGCCATCAGCCCTGTCGGATAATAGAGGTTGTTAGGTCTAATTCTCACCTACCCTCCTTGTCGCTTAGTGCAACGGTTAATCAGACGAAGAATCGTTGAACACCAAATTGAGTCCAAGCTAAGAACCGGACAACCGAACTACTTGGATGATCAAACAGGTGAGGTCCCGGATGACTGACTGAGTAGAATGTTCGGCTGGTAAGCGTCACACATAGCAATAGAGCAAATATCATGCATCGTCATTGGGCAGAGCACCGAATGACAGACCGAGCTAACTGTTCAATCGAGCTTCTCTTTTTAGAAAACAAACACAAATGTAAAAGCATCTCTGAGCAGAACACTGAGTGGGTCGACTCTATCATCCAGCTTCTCAAGGAAAG
>JBBPFQ010623580.1:0-14915 GCA_037974815.1 Kaempferia elegans | reverse complement strand
GAATTATTTTGATGAAGTTGTGGATTTTTACCAAATTTTTAAGAAAATTATAAGATAAAAATTAGCAAACTAAACTTCATAGAAAAAATAAAAAAGAGGTGGGCTGATGGTGAGATGAAAGAAAAAAATCTATCAAATTCAAAATGAAGAGCTGTTAGTGGGTTTTGGATTTGGGAAAAGAAATCTTTCTTTAATATATATATATATATAATCGGGTATTCCGGTCGGGTATGGATAGGATTCTATTCGACCTACCTCCATACTTGAATCCGTAAATTCTCATATCCGATTAATTAATCGGGTCCAAACAAAATCGCTCCACACCCTTCTCTATTCCGATCGGGTATTGGATTTTCCATTGGGTTTGGAGGAAATTGCCATCCCGGTGTCTCATCACTTGATGAATGAAAAGGAGAAGGTTGGGGTTGTAAGGTAAACATAAAATTTAATCAAACTTTTTAAGCATACAATTCAATTGATAAGTTAATAATTGCGATTGGCTCTAGTGGCTTGCCTAATCATAGGATTGGTGGGTGGTAGTGATATGCCTTATCACAATATTGGACGGTGGGTAGGATATGATGGGGTAAAAATTAATAATTATAATTCTAAATGCTAATTAAAAATATTTAGTGGTTGTTATAATTACAAAATTCAAGTCATAAGCTCTTAATTGTTTTTGTAGTTATATAAGTTAATTTAATAGCGATTAGTTATTATTGATGTTTAATTTATAATTTACATAGTTGATTAATTATTAGAAAATGAATACTTATTACTTGATAATGTATAAGTTATAATCTGTAATTATCTATATATTTTATTTGATTTTAAGTTATTAAATATAATATACTATTTTTTCTAGCTATTGAATTTAAGTTAATTTAAAAAGTTAATTTAAATGAATTATATCTATATAAAGTGATATATTAATTTAAAATTTAATTATGATCTATTAATTTAAATTAAAATTGTATGACATTTTATTGTTTCTTACATTTTATATAAATTAAAAGTTAATTAAAATTCATTATATGATTTAATGATTTTGAGCCTTAATTTTTTATTTATAACTTATTTATTGGGTTTCTTAGATAATTATGATTATTAATTATATTAAAATATTAATCATCTCTTCCTGTTTTGATGTGTGTTGAGTGTTTGAATAGTATGATATTTAATCATACTTCGATTCTTCAGGAACTACTACTCTTATTAGAATGATTCCTTAAACTTTGTTCATCAGGAGGTGGTGTGGAAAAATAAGCCTGATATTGGTAATTCTTATTTCCACATGTCCACCAATTTTGCATCTATCATTAGAGCATCATTCTTACTTCTATATGCCAAAGCTATCCATAACTTGCTTGGATATAATATAGAGCATAATGGTATTATGCATTTCTGTGTGTATTTATTCTTATCGCTTTTAGGTTTTTATTATTTGATATCTTTTACGTGTATTTCCCTTTTTCTTATCATTTGCTTCAGTTGCATTTAATTGTCTTTAATGAAATCAGGTTCCTCAGTATCTGTTGGAACATATGTGGGATAGAGGTGAATCTTGTAAGATCATATGCACACAACCTAGACGCATTTCAGCTATTTCAGGTTTCTTTACCTCATAGTATAATTTTTTTTTCCCTTCATGCTATATATAATCTGTTATCATCTGAGATTTTGGGACTAAACAGTTGCTGAGAGGATCTCATATGAAAGAGGGGAACCTGTTGGAGAGACTGTTGGGTACAAGGTATACATTTTTATCAGCAACTATGTGGAATCTATTTTCTAATTTTACCAAAATTGCCCTTTTCGAATTTTTTTTTGGTTAAAATTTAAAAGTTCCAGAAGTAGATAATCTGATAATTTCTATTGGAACCCATTTCCTCTGGCCCAGCAGTCTGTGTCACCGGGACCAAGTTGAAGACCTGGGTGCTTTGCTATGAAATTAAATAATAGTATTTTATAATATATAATTATGAACATATCAATTATCCACGTCAATCTAATATTTTGTATTCATTTATGACAATATATTCAAGGGTTATCAGTTACTGCCCTTGGTAAGTTGCTTCCATGATAATAGTTAAATTAAGACAATTATGTTAATTCATTATAAATTAATTCTTTATATCGTTTAATTCTCCAAATGTATATACTCTATATACACATTCTCTTTTCAATTTATTTCTTTGTATTATCTGAAAAATTGTCAACTCTAATGATGAAATTCTATATAAGCATGGACTTGAAATCTTGAATATAAACAAGTTAATTCTTAATTAATCTAAGCTAACTTGGATTTACGTAGCAAAACTGGCACTTTACTACCTGAGCTATATGGCCATAATTAAAATATATTAATACAAAATATAATTTAATATATTGAAACATATAGTTTTATACTTCCAAACTTGTATCTTTTTTATTTTTAACCCCCAAATGATTCATAAATCATGATTGTAGTTGAGCTTTATGCTACTGCTTCATTTGCATGTACTTGACTTCTAATCTGGTTTTCTGTCTTTTAAAGAGTGACAGTGGTTATCTGTTCTCATTTTTCTTGTTTATTTGGGTCTCATCTATCTTGAATATTTACAATGTGTGTTTCATGCTTTCGCCCAAGAGTAGAAGAGAAATAGTAAGTTTTATACTGCCGTTTAATGAGTGTTTTGGTAGCAGCAGGACTAGCAACTAGGAACAATTTCTTTTTCTTCTCTTCCCTTATTGTATTTCTTTCTCCTTCCGTATTTATACTTTCTACATTTGCACTTCCTATTTGGTTCTCGGACATCAGGGTATTTCTCCAAATCATATGATCTTTGATGAAAATTCAAGAGAATGAGGAGCTGTTATATCAATTCAATTCTTGTTGTAATAGGATCAGCCATACATGGGTCGCCTATAGTTAACTGAAACTAATCACTATTATCTGAAAGTTTGACCTAAATAGTAAATAACCATCATGGTTTATTGCTCTGCCTATGGAAGCCTAGATACTTATTCTTGTATGCGTAAAAATTGCACTAGATAGTTGATTGATGTGTGTGCATTGAGTTATTTCACCTGGGAGTTGGCATGTGTCATCAATATGCAGTGTGACAAAAAAGAAACATTACATTCAGAGATAATGGTGAGTTCGTCAAGTGCCTAACTTGGAACCTAACACTTAAGCATAGGCATATGTATAATGTATGAGATTTTTTCTTTAAAATAAATTAATAAACTACATAGTTCTTCAAGAGAGCCTTCATGCTTGGACATTAGTTCATATTCAGTAGTTTCTTTTCTTGATTATCAACTTATAGTTGATGATTGGAGTGAATCTAACTCTCAAATCTGATATGATATATGTGCTAATAGTTAGTGGATGGACTTCAACAACTAGATAAAGTCGGCTTTTCCCTGAAATCTTGATTGAGTTATATCAATATATCTAGTAGATTGCATGTCATTTTGTTTTTACGGATCTTAAGTTTCTACTGATCCCTTGCCTGACCTGGGTTCTTTGTGTCATTTTTGTTTTGATGTTATCTCCGTATGCATTTTCAGCTTGGTTATTGGAAACTTTTATATTTTTTCTGTAAAAATCTGAGCTAACTTTTTCTGTCCTGTATAACAGTTGTTGCAAATACGCCTAGCAAACTCAAGTTCAGTTTTTATTTCTTTGAACTCAGATTCGATTGGAGTCCAAGGGTGGGAAGCACTCTTCGATTATATTCTGCACTAATGGAGTGTTTTTGAGATTGTTGATCAGTAGAGGTTCAAGTTTTTCAAGCATTGATGCTGGAAACAGTTCCCTGGAGGGCTGTTTGCAAGGAATAACCCATGTTATTGTGGTAATGCCTAGTATTTCTAGTCTGTCAGTTTTTTAATTCAGTGTGTTCTAGTGTTTTTATGAAGACTAGAACTTTCTATTAGTAGTCCTGGTTTAGTCATGGACTTGATGCCTTTGAGAGCCTTTTATTTCTAGCCTAATAGTGTTTGAATTGTGTCTTATAGTGTTTTATGAGGGATAGAACTTTTTCTATTAGCGGGCCTGGTTCAGTAACAGACTTGATGCTTTTGAAATGTACAAATAAGAGCATTTACTGAAAAAAAAATTTATTTTAGTGAGATTTTTTAATGATTGTTTATAGCACTTTACCATTCATTAGTCTTGAACAGAATAGGGCAACTCATGTATACTTCATTTTTTAAGCCATATTATCCCCTCAAGTTTCCAAAAAGTTCAGAAAACAAATTTGTAAGTGATCTCTACATTAGGAGTAAATTTATCCTTTTGCTTATGAGGATAACAGACACATTGATTGCATCTTTTCATGTGAAATATGCATAATAAGCTTTCTTGATTTCTTAACCTTTCTTCTTCAGTACTAGCTATGTGAAATGCCTCTTTGCAGGTCTAGAGTCCAGAGAAAAAGGGTGATTTTTTTTTGTATCTTGTTTTTAAAGAAACTTTATTAAGAGCATGCTGTCTTTTATGAATTCGAGATAAGAAACAAAAATTTTTTTGTTAAGATGGATCAATATTAAATTCCAACAAATAAGAATTTTAGATATTTTGGATCTACTATTTGATGAAGAGATAATGACGAATATATCATTAATATTAATAAAAAAAAGTGGCTAAATTGACAATGAGATTCTTGTGTGATTGTTGTATGCCTCTTAGGTTAAGATTATGATACAACCTACCACAATGGTGAAAATTCACACAATGTTTCACCACCATTTTCAATAATAAGAAAAGAATGTGAAAATTATTAAGATAGATCAATGTTAATTCCTATAAATATAAGAGAGTTAGATATCTTGGATCTATTTTAATGAGATATTGATGAAGATATTATTAATGGTATAATGAGGGGTTGAGTTTCTTGTGTGATTGTCTTACATAAGACTGATTGTCATACTCCTCGTAGGTGTTAGGAAGCAACATGTTCAAAATGCAATATAGCATGGATAAGAATCCTAGAGTGGATGTGTTGAGTTAGTACAAAGGAACAATTAAATATATTAATACCTGAGAACAATTAGGTGTAACCCATTTGACAAAAACTGGAGAGCAATTTCAGATCGGATGGACATGTTCAATAGGCAATCTATAAATTTTATAGTTATAGGTGTTGATTTTTATCAGAGTGGATGTTATGACATGTAGAGGGAGATGATTTAATTGATTTAAATGGTACTAGGGATATAACTTTGCAAAGAGCTCAATGTAGTGATAGGATTCGAGTAGCAAACCATAAATAGTAGGGACAAACATGTTGATGAACATGATATGCACACAGACTCATCTGGTCATTCTCTAATACAATGTAATAACAATATTCTGAATGATTGGTTTTCATTTTCTAGAAGGGGAGCCTTAGCACAATCGTAAAATTGTTGTGTGACCTAGAGGTCGCGAGTTCGAGTCTCGGAAACAATCTCTTGCAAGGCAAGGTGAGGTTGCATACAATATACTCTTTCTCGGGACCCACATTGGCGGGAGCTTCATGCACCGGGCTGCCCTTTTTTAATGGTTTTCATTTTCTAGATATTTGGTAGTTCTGCTTAAGTGGTTGCTTTAGTTGTTCCTTAACTAATGTAATTTCACTTTAGTCTAACTGACATTGAATGAGGTGTATGATTTGATTTTCTTTTGATACTAGATGTATAATAATCTTTTAGTGGCTTTAGCTTGCTCTGTGCTAGATTTCATTTAATTTGTGGCTTGCCAACCACTTTCTTTTGTAGGATGAAATTCACGAGAGGGATAGATATTCTGATTTTATGCTGACAATACTCAGGTATTTGGATTGCACTACTTGGATGCTCTTTTAGTTCCATTTATTTGCTTTAATGAACTCACATATTATTATACAAATTTCTACTGAAGGACAAGTAGCCCTGTATTTAGATTTGGATTTCTTTGGTGATTGGAAGTTATAATTTGTCTTGCAGTAAGAAATTGTTGTATGGGTATTCATGATTGATAGAATTGTGAATTAGTGATCATTCTTTTTTTTGTCTACAATATCATAAAAATAAAATTTTGTAGGACAAAAGTTCATTTCCTGTTCTGAGTTATCTGTTTTTTGTTTTGATCATCAGAGATTTGCTTCCTGCTTATCCACATATACGACTGGTAAGTACAAGTTTCATTGGCACTTTGTGCTCCATACCATGCTCGTTTTGTTGGACTATTTTCCTCATGCATTTTTTAGTCTCATAATGATGAATGATTTGTACCTTTAAAAACCAACAGGTGCTCATGAGTGCTACTCTTGATGCTGAGCGATTTTCCAATTACTTCAATGGGTGCCCGATTATTCGAGTCCCAGGATTTACATATCCTGTGAGAATGTTTCTGTATCAATTACTACATTGCCACTGGTATTTATTGTTCTCTGTAACACGAATTAATAACAACTGAGTTTTTCTTTTCAGGTCAAGACTTTTTATTTGGAAGATGTGCTTTCTATCCTGAAACCTGTGGATGATAACCATTTAAATCATGTGGCAGTGAATGATTCTGAGGAATCTAGCCCTCTGTCTGCAGAAGATAAAAGTGTCTTAGATGAAGCAATTTGTTTGGCTTTAACTAATGAAGAATTTGATCCTTTACTACAGTTGATTTCTACTGAGCAAACACCTAGAATTTACAACTACAGGCATTCTTCTACTGGTGTGTCACCCTTGATGGTATTTGCCGGAAAGGGCAGAGTTGATGATGTTTGCATCCTTCTTTCTTATGGTGCTGATTGTTCTTTAAGTGACAACAATGGTCAACGTGCTCTAGATTGGGCTGAATGTGAGAGCCAAGGTCAGACATATGAAATTATCAAAAAACATATGGAGAAAGATAAATCAAAGTCAGTAGAAGATGAGCTACTAAATGAATACCTTGCAAGTGTTAATCAAGAGCAGATTGATACCGTGCTTATAGAGCGACTATTAGAGAAAATTTGCACTGATTCAATAGAAGGAGCTATTCTCATTTTTCTTCCTGGATGGGATGACATTAACCAAACCAGGGAGAGGTTGGCTGCATCACCATTCTTTCAGGATCAATCAAAGTTTTGGATAATCTCTCTGCATTCTATGATTCCGTCTGCAGAGCAGAAGAAGGTTTTTAAACATCCACCTGTTGGTGCTCGTAAAATCATTCTGTCGACAAACATTGCTGAGACTGCTGTTACAATTGATGACGTTGTATATGTCATAGATAGTGGCCGGATGAAGGAAAAAAGTTATGATCCATATAGCAATGTATCCACACTTCATTCTTCTTGGGTGTCAAAAGCTAGTGCAAGACAACGTGAGGGTCGTGCTGGTCGTTGTCGACCAGGAATCTGTTACCATCTTTTTTCAAAATTTCGTGCAGCGTCTTTGCCAGAGTACCAAGTTCCTGAAATTAAGAGGATGCCTATTGAGGAACTTTGCTTGCAGGCAAGTTCTTTTCTCTCTTCTGTTGTAATTACTACTAAAATTTGGATTGCTCTTAGTTTCTTCCCTTGCAGGTAAAATTGCTTGACCCCAGTTGTAGACTAGCTGACTTTCTACAAAAAACATTGGATCCTCCTGTTTCAGAAACAGTTCGCAATGCAATTATTGTTCTTCAAGATATAGGTGCTTTGACAGACGACGAAAGACTCACTGATCTCGGGAAGCAGCTTGGTTCCCTTCCCGTTCATCCAACAACTAGCAAGATGCTTTTGTTTGCAATTCTGATGAATTGCTTGGACCCTGCATTAACTCTAGCATGTGCAGCTGATTATCGAGAACCATTCCTTCTCCCAATGGCTCCAGATGGGAGGAAGAAGGCAGCTCTTGCAAAACTCGAACTTGCCTCTTTGTGTGGTGGGTGCAGCGATCAACTTGCTGTTGTAGCTGCATTTGATTGTTGGAAGAAGGCAAAAGAAAGAGGTCAGGAATCACAATTCTGTTCTAGGTATTTTGTCTCATCTGGTACAATGAATATGCTATGTAGCATGAGGAAGCAGCTTCAGAGTGAGCTAGCAAAACATGGATTTATTCCAAAAGATGCATCTAATTGTAGTATAAATGCTCATGATCCTGGTATTCTACGAGCAGTGCTCGTGGCTGGTGCTTATCCAATGGTAGGAAGATTTCTTCCTCGCCGGAAGAATGATAAAAGAGTTGTAGTGGAAACTGCTAGTGGTGCCAAAGTTCGCTTACATCCACATTCTTCTAACTTTAATTTATCGTTTAGTAAGGAGGATATTTGTTCACTTGTTATTTATGACGAAATTACTCGTGGGGATGGAGGGATGTACATAAAAAATTGTTCTCTTGTTGATCCATATCCATTATTATTGCTTTCGAAGGAATTGGTTGTTGCTCCTACTAATGACGTTGATGCAAGTGATGAAGATGTAGATGATTCTAGCAATGAGAGAGATGAGTTGGATCCAAACAAATCCTCTGGTACACGTGGGGAAGAAATAATGTCTTCTCCTGACAATAATGTTTCAGTATTTGTTGATGGATGGTTGAGATTTGAATCAACAGCACTTGATGTCGCTCAGATATACTGCCTACGAGAACATCTATCTTCCACAATCTTATTTAAGGTATGGTTTTGACGTTGTACATAGTTTTCACAATAGATTTAATTGCTTTTTTCAGTTCCCAACTTCTTTGACCAGCTAGATATTTGACAAAACATATATAAACAGATTTTTAGTTTGTTTGATTCATCAATTAGCATACATTTTCTTCCTCATACCCATATTTTATCTCAAAATGTTTTTGTCAATTTTGATCGTCTCTTACTCTTGCAAGTTTTTTTTTTTTTTTTCCTTTTGTTAAGATGAGTTTTTATCAAAGCACAGAATTATTCAATTTACTAGATGCTTAGAAAATCTGAGCTTTGATGAAGCTCATTCACGTGTCCTGATGAGGTATCCTCAACAGTCTTTGAAGTCTCAGTCATCTTTTAGACATCTGTTGCATCTCCATATAATACATGTTATTAGTTCTTATTAAAAACATTTGGAGATGCCAGAGTGAAATGATTTCCTACAAACAGGAAGACTGCTAGATAGCATATCTTCTCTACTGATGTTGTTAGCCTGTCTATTTATGTGCTTATCAGCCTGTGTTTGGCAAGTCCTACCTATGGTGATGTATTAGAGTACAACTCCCAATAATAGGAACTGGTTTAGAGGCAAGCACTAAACCAAGCAGATCATTGATCTGGAAAGAAGTGGAACCTCATGGTGCCACAATGTTCAAGGTAAGGATTGGATTCATATAACAACAAGCATGTTTAATCCACAGCGAAGAGTTCCCTGCCTTGGATGTTGGGGGATGGCTCACTGTATTGTGCTGTATATTTGAGTTGGTATGTTGTTTCCATGATGGTAAATGGAGGAACATTTTTTTATTGCATTTGCTCAATTATGAGGAATCTTGACACTGTTTTTTCTTTTGTATAGTTCATGTATTGTTAGGGGCCTATTTGTAAGTAGATTAGGATTTCCTTATGATTATTCTAAAGACAAAAAAGCAGTATGAAGTACACTACAAAAGAATTGGATTCACAACGAACATTTTTTTCACTAAAAGCTCCTTTAGTTAGAATACGTTTGTTGCTACATTCATCAGTTCAAGTCCCGTGGTTAAAACTATTAGTGAGTATTAATTGGATCCGTCTCTGAATATGGCATTAGTAACAAATTTTTTTCGGTGTTAATTGATAATAATTTTATAGTGTTATCACTAAACAATACAATAGTGATAATTATAAGTTTGGTTAAAACTATTAATGAGCATTAATTGGATTTGCCACTAAATGCTACTGTAACAAAATTTTTCATTCTTAATTGATAATACTAGATGATACAGCAGTAATAATTAGGGGTGCTCTTTTGATTTTTGCTCATTGTCTTTTTTCGATTGGATAATATATTGAGATTAATTGTCACTTTATCTAAGAAAAAACTTAGTTCAAGAGAACATCACTTCTTGTGTTAGCTTTACCGATTAGTTATCATAATTACTAATCAATTCAACGAGTGTTCTTAGAATCCAGTATATTAGTATTAAGCTGGAATTTTACATGCTTAAATTAGCTGAAGAGTGGGTTAAGAACATAATTCTAAAATAGATTAGAGTTTCTCTGGAATTGTGCCAAACTCAGAGACATAAATGTAGAATGACAATCAAGTAATATATAAATTTATTAGCAATAAGACTAATAAATTTCTCAAATTTTCTTATCTTGTATATATGGCGGATAATTTTCGTTTACGTTAGCTTTAATTGAATATCTTAATCTTAGGTTTAACTTTCGAGTGAAGTGTCCATTTATTCTTGTCGACAACTTTGCAGGTAAAGAATCCACGGGCAGTTCTACCTCCTGCTTTAGGCGCGTCAATGTATGCCATTGCCTGCATTCTCTCTTATGACGGATTACCCAGAGCACTTTCCGAGGCAGCATCCGATGGCCGATCATCAGTTGGAGATGCCGGGAACACGAACAAACCTGTTCAGGGAAGAAGACGAGCCGGATTCATTCCACCTGGGGGCTTCCTCAGATCCTTATTTTCAGACGAAGTTGAAACTCCTCATGTCCAGAAATACAGGAAAACTCAGCAAAGCCAAAGTGCTCCCAGGGCACCCAACGCGCCATTCCATGGTCCAAACTTTGGTAGCTCAGCACCAAGGAGAAGATCCTTCAAAAGGCGACGATGAAGGCCCAGCTACCCAGGTCTTTCATTGGTCCTCACGGTTGTGGTTGCTGATTCTCCGACATTCTTACGGTGATATCGTTCAAGGCGTCCTATTTCTGCACCATTGCTTGTCTAGCTGATAACATTCCGACTCTCTCTCGCAAATTACAGAAAGGGTAGAATCTTGTTGCTGTTTGAGCAACATGTTCATGCAAAATCCAAAAATGGTGATTTATGGTGTTGGTGCAGCAGCCGTATGTATGTAGGATGTTCTTGTGGGTTCACTTCATCAGAATGTAATCATGGATAGGAAGCAACTCCAACAAAATCTTGTTAATTCTTTGAAGATGTTCCCAATTTTTTGGGGGGAAATGTAGAATACAATGTTGGATAGAAAACATCAAACCCTTGTGTCAAAGGAAAATCGGATTCTAACTGTAAATTTCACCTGATTTAAAATTGATTTTTAAATGCATTTCTTCATGTGGATGAATTATCATATTTATATCATTTGTCGAGCTTTATATGGATTGAAGCAAACTCCATTTCTCCAAGGATAAGAAACCATTAGCCACAGAAGAAGATGAGCAATAAAAAGAAGCTTGTAAAAAGCATCCATTTTTTTCTTGTCACTTAGCTAGAGAACCTTGCGTATTCATGATTAGTCTTCAAATTATTCTCTTTTATTATAAAAATAACGCTTTAAATATATAATTTTTTTAGACTCATTACCTATAGGGTTTAGATTTTTCAATTAATTTGCTTTTAAGGTTCAAAATTTTCAATTAAGTTATAGTATTTATGTTAAAAAAATTTAAAATTTTATTTCTATGGTTTAAGCTTTTCAATTTTGACTTATTTTAGACATAATTGATCATGTCTAAAATAAGATGGTCACTTAGACACGTGGAATTACGGTGACTTCTTGGTTGACCTTTTGAAGACCTCGATGTGCAACCGCTTTGAGCTCAGCGAATTTGCGCATCACAGATATCTCACAAGGTGAAAAACGTTAGAAATCATATCAGAAAAAAGTTCCCAGCTCTGGTACTCCAACTCTCAAGTTAGGATTCAACTCGAGGAGAAAAATGATGGAAAATATGGAGCATAAAGATGTATATATTGTTCGTGCACCTGAGTCTGTGGATAAGGACCCCTATTTATAGTGCAAATTTTCCCCTTATGCATGAGTATCGATGCATTTCCAGAAAAACATGGACTCTTTTGACATTTTGGCACCTTTCCCTAATTGAGCATACCGTCTCTGTGTTAGACAAAATTTAGGAGCTTCCATCGTACATAAAGTAAAAGACATATCCTCTGGTACCTTGATCTTTTGACAATCACTATGCAACACGTCAACGGGGTAGGTGAGGCTGATAGGATGAGGAAACTTCGACTATCCTTGTCAACAGTCTAGTCGTCTGAGCTGTCTTATAAGTGCCAACCTGTCCTCTCACACGGTCAGCTTCCTTGGACCACGGAGACGCACTAGCTCTTCCTGGGAGCTTACTTCTTTTGCTGACTACTCTGATCGGGTGTTATAGAAACCATTTCGAAAGAGGGGACTAGCAACTGGACTCTTCTGACAGCATCAACCTGAAATGAGAATTAATAAATGGTGTGAGTTCAAAAGAACGCAGCAGATATCGGGTAGACATGCATAGTAAACTATACCTATCAGTAATAATCATACAAAACTGAAAACACGGAAGTATTGTACTTACTAGAATCTCCTATCCTGACATAAGAGACGAACCAGGCAAACGGTACAGGGTCGTCAGATCAAAAATATAATGTCTCCTGTATGTATGTCAAGCATATGCAGCCACCAAAATGCAGCAAACACACACAAATAAATGCAATCCATACAATATGCATATGATGCAAATGACATGGTCACCCCTGACGCCAGTCAGCCACCGTCACATAAATGGTGAGGTTGAGTGGATAGGGCTGTGACAACTGTGCACTCTGCCGTCAGTGCTCCTACGTGACCAAGTGGACAGGATGCTGTTAGAGTACATCTATCCTCCTACTCCATGCTATGTGGGGAGCATAACTCTCATCTCCTTGTCGCCAAGTCAAGAGAAAGGATCCCAATATAGTAATGAGTGTAATGATTTTTTAGACACATTCGTATTTAAAAAACTATTGTTCTCATTATATTAAATTGATATTTGAGGACATTTGTACAATCAGGAGAATTAGACGAATATCTAAGAACCGGTTTCATGTCATTCCGAAATTTCTAGGTTCATCAACCAATTTTCACTAAAATCAACAGATGGCCAAAACTGACTTATGGACCTAGAGTTTTAGCCAAATTGGTTGATGAACGTAAAGTTCTCGGAATAACATGAAATCAGTTTTTATATGTTCATCTAGTTCTCCTGATTATAAAAATATTATCATACATCAATTTGATCGAATATATTGAGAGTAGTGATTTTTTTAATACAAATGCATACGAAAATTAATTCATGTTTAAAAAATTATTTCTCTTAATATATTTAGTAAATTGATATTTGATTGCATTTTTTCAATTAGAATAATTACACAAACTCATATGATCTAATTTCATATCATTCCGAGCACTCTAGGTCCATCAACCAATTTTGGTCGATTAAACCTAAAGAGTTTCGGCCAAAATCGGTTGATAAAACTAGAGATCTCAGAATGACATGAAACATGTTCATATGTGTTCGTCTAGTTTTTATAATTATATCCATGCCCTCAAATATTAATTTGATCTAATATATTGAGAGCAGTGATTTTTTGAACACAAATTAATTTTTCATACACATTTGTATTTAAAAATTCATTACTTTCAATATATTGGGTTAAATTGATATTTAAGGGCATTTATACAATTAGAAAAATTAGACGAACATATATGAACTGGTTTTGTATCATTCTGAGGTTTCTAGGTCCATAGTTGATTTTGGTCAAAACTAGCTGATGGAACTAAAGACCTTGGAATGATAGAAAATTAGTTCCTATTTGTTCATATAGTTCTTCTGAGTGTAAAATTGTTATTAAACATAAATTTGACCTAACATATTGAGATCAATGATTTTTTGAACACGGATTAGATTTTTAAACATTCGTGTTTAAAAAATCACCGCTATCAATATATTTGGTTAAATTAAAGTTTGATATCATTTTAACAATTAAGAGAACTAAACGAACACATTGGAACTTGTTTGATATCATTCCGAGGTCTCTATATCCATCAATCGATTTCTGTCGGAACTGGTTGATGGACCTATAGACCTCGGAATGTCATGAACCCCGTTCTTATACGTTCGTCTAGTTTTTTTTGTTCAAAAATGTAATTAAATATTAATTTGATCAAATATATTGAGAGCAGTGATTTTTTAAATATAAATTAGTTAAAACAACATAAAAATAAAATCGATTCGACTGTTTAAAAAAATCTATAGACGGGAATAGTAATAAGGGAAAAATAAAAATGGGCACATGATTTCATCCTTTATATATAAACTATCCTACTTGGTTTGATATTTTTTTAGACTTTACTTATGAGGTTCAAGAAAAACAAAAACCCGTATATTAAATTGAGTTAGTTCTTAATTAATTTTTTTTTTAACAATATGGCATTTTGAGAGTAATGTTAAATTCGATAAATAGGGGTTGATGTCCGATTGCAAACAATGTGTTCGATGACCCAGAGAAGCTTTGCTATGATTGATTGAACAGATAAAGTCTTGATGGGGTTTGGTCCGTGCTGGTTCAATTCTATCCGACAGAAACATATCAAGAGCATATTACTCACTCGTGAAGTGATTAAAATTTGAGAATGTTTATAAGCATCTTTGGCAAGCTAAGTCAAATACTTGATGAGACATGGACACAATTTAATAAATGTTGAATAAGAAATCTTTTAATTATTACAATTAAACTGACCAGGGTGAAAAGAAGTTAGGTCAGGCCGATCAACAAGTAAGTCATGTCAGCAGACTTAGTTAAGGCGGGTCAACGGAAGTCATGTCATCTTCATCCAAAAGAGAGCAATCAGCTCGCTGGCTGAATGGAGCACTCGGTCAGCCATTGTGATTCACTCCAATTTGACAAGTATGGCAAGTCCACAAACCGACCAAACGGAAAGGAGTTGGCACCCAAAGGAGCCGACCGGATATTGCATCCGGTCAGACAAAGTCGTCAAACACCCACAAGTCATCATAGGAGAAGCCGACGGGA
>JBBPFQ010621395.1:0-15779 GCA_037974815.1 Kaempferia elegans | reverse complement strand
TGTCCTCGGAGGCTTCCTCTTGGCCGGAGGAGAAGGAACTAGGGTTCCTTTAGGTTTTTGGCCGCCGGTTTTGGGAGGAAGAAAGGGTTTCGGGCGGTGAGAGGTGTCGGCGCCGGCTGGGTCGCGCGAGGGAGAAATCGCGAGCAAGGGAGAGGGTTTGAGAGAAAATAAATCACTTAACCCTAACTTAAGTCATTATTTATGCTAATGGCCTTTCAATAACTTAAATAAATTTCTCTCCATTTGCTTTCGGTAAGCTATCGCCCAGCGCATCCGGTTTCGCCTCTCGTTCCGACTCGGCAGGTCGCGGGTTCAAGCCCCGGCGTGCGCGTATTAACTTTTTGTCTCCAAAAATTATGGAAAAATACTCTAAAAATCCAGAAAAATCATGGAATTATTCTAAAAATATTTTCGGGATTTTGTGGGCATTACATTGATGCATTATATAGCTTAACCCCACTACATTGTAAAAAATAGACAATTATTTTTTCAACCTCTAATGAATTGAATGCATTTATAGTTAGCATAATCTACTACTTGCTTTGTCACAATAGTTTGCCAAATATTGTCTCGATTCCTGTTTCTCAATGAGTATAATAAATATATCATATTCTTATCTTCGTTAATTATAGTCCGGATCCAATGGTACTTAGACAAATAAAAATATAACATTTACTATACAATGTGAACAAATAATTTGAATAAAGCATAGCATGTGAACAACAAATATTGTATTTAAGACATAACATACCTCATGTAAACCAAAATTTGCCTAGCACCTATCTCTTTCATCTCCATAAAGTGCAAGATATCTTCTCTGAGCAACCATACACTTTTAGGGCGTCCAAACATAGCTTCGTCAAATTCTATGTGTATGCTCTCATCTTTTTTTTTTTTAAATGTCATTATCAAAAGGAGAAAAACCATATCAGAAGGGGGTCAAACCTGACCTTCTAATATCGCTTGTTACAAAGACTCGAAACTTATATACAATAAGCTCTTAATTCTATAAATTCTAAACTCTATCAAACGCCAGACTCCAAAATAATGAAATAATCAAAACAAAAAATTTATCTCCTCCACCACAACTCACCAATGAATTCAACACATCTATAAGGAGCAATCACAATCTCAATGCTTTGACAACTTCAAACTGCTGCAACCGCTTCAATAGAAAACCAAATTCCAGCATGGGCAGAAATATCAGAAAGCAAATCAACATAAAGAGGATTCCAGCAAGTTTTAAATAAATATCATCATATAATAACAATATATTGCATAACCCTTCAACTCCAAAATACCAATACTTCTTTTAAAATGCCGTATTAAACAAAGCTCCACCAAAAGAGGGGAAATGCCTTAAAATATCCCTATTATTTTCGGGTTTTCCCATTTATGTCCCTCAAAACTTTTCATTCTCATTTATGTCCCTCATCTTTTATTTTTGTTCCGGAAAATATCCCTGCCGTTCAATCCTCACGGGGATTTAACGACAGGGATATTATCCGGAACAAAAATAAAAGATGAGGGACATAAATGGGAATGAAATTTTTTGGGAGATCAATCTCTACAACAACTTCATCCTGGAGGATCTCTAGAAGCCAGCAACTCAAGGGCTCACTGCACGGTCCTATCTCATGTTCTTTGCCAGCAAACACCACGGAGCCATCCACCAGGAGCTCCTCCGGTTGTGGAAGGGGAAGGACCCGGGTATAAAGTGGCAAGCCCTTGTATGGTGGAGGCAGTGTACGGGGAGTGTGTGCCAGTGATCGTGCTTTCGGTGGCCGAGCTAAGGAGGTTGAGGGAGGGAGTGAAGGTCGTGAAGAGGAATTTCATGTTGAACTCGCCGGCAAAGAGGTTCAACGTGTTCCATATGATACAGTACTCTTTATGGTTCAGTGAATTAGAATTTTTTTTTTACATCGAATATGAGAATTGAGTTTAATTTTAAGTTTTTAGAGTCAAGAGATATGCACATGTGGGGGTAATTCTAATTTTTCTCACTTATGTCTCTTAAAAGTTTTTGTTCCCATTTATATCCCTCATCTTTTATTTTTTTCCGGATAATATCCCTGCCGTTAAATCCTCACGGAGGATTTAACGGTAGGGGTATTATCCGAAAAAATAAAAGATAAGGGACATAAATGAGAATGAAAATTTTTTAAAGACATAAATGAAAAAATCCGAAAATAATAGGGATATAATAATATATTTTCCCAAATCGATCACTTTGAAATAAGATGGAAAGTAGGATGAAAAAAAAAGCTAACATAGGTATTCTTTTATATTTATAAAATTACTTTATATATAAAAAGTGTAATATATATCCCTTTTAACACATAAAACTACATTATATATTTAAAAAATAATACATATATCCACCTATCTAAACAATTCGCCCTTTTCTCTTCTATCAGTAATTTTCCCTACCGCATCCACGCTTTCCCTTCCTCGCGGAGGGGTTGGCACGACCGGTCTTTTGTTCGCCTGCTCCTCTTCCTTTCTAGATCCCAAGTTCCGAAGCCAAACCCTAGAACGGAACGGAGGCAACCATCAATCCTGCAGCGCCCCTGCGTCATCGCCTCGGCCGTCCTTCGGATCTGCTTTCAGGGTTCGGCGGATCTCCAGCTTTAGCCGAATGGCCGCCTCAAGCATCGACATATCCCCGCTTCCTGCTCAAGTGGTAGCGGATACGTCTCCCTATGTCCCTTTCATTTGATGCTTTCCGGTTTTTTGTATCTTCGGTTTGTGATCTGATGGCTGGTGGTTCAGGTGGGCAACGCCTTCGTTCAGCAGTACTATCTCATCCTTCAGCAGTCGCCGGAGCTGGTGCACCGGTTCTACCAGGAGAACAGCAAGCTCAGCCGACCGGATGCCAACGGCGAGATGAGTTTGGTCACCACTACTCAGGTGAGTCTCTTAAACCCTAAATTTTTGGTCTTTCGTACCTACGTTTTAGAATGAATTGGTTCTTTCTACTCAAGGTATCTTATTTTCAACTTGTGGATGAATGGGATTTAGGCGATCAATCACAAGGTATTGTCGATGGGTGCTGTTAGGGCTGAGACGAAGACGGTGGATGCGCAAGAATCTCTCGGTGGCGGGGTGACTGTGCTTGTGACTGGGTACCTTTCGGGGGTGGACAGTATCAAAAGAGGCTTCGCTCAGTCTTTCTTTCTTGCACCCCAGGATAAAGGTTTCTTTGTGTTGAATGACACATTCAGGTTTGTTGAAGAGGACGAACACCAGCAGGGGAACCAGGGTAATAGTGTTGCTGCTACTGCACCTTGAAAAGTCTCAAGGTTTGCTCTACTTTTTATTGGTTAATTTCAAAATATAAATGCATGGTTTTCTTCTTCCAGGTTTCCCACCACAACAAGAGCCACACGACCCAGACCAAACTGTCTCGGAAGATGATGATAAATTGAACAGTGGAGAAGTCTATAATCCTCCTGAAGATGGTCAGTTTGTGGAACACGAAGAGCCAAAAGAAGAGGTGATTAATGAAGTTCCAAACAGTTCCCAGGCTGTGGTGGTTGAACCAACTCCTGTGACTGCTCAAGAAGACATGCCAAAAAAGTCATATGCTTCAATTGTGAGCTGCTAATTTAGAAACATGACCATGATTGTTGCTTAGTCGTTTTTCTTCTAAAATCATGCATATACTATTTCTTTCTTAACCATTAGTTTTCTAGATCAGAAACTTAAATCTATAGCCTTTTCATCATTGGTGCATCACTGCTGATTACTAAAATTAAATACATGATCTATGTATTTATTTTTAATGTAACATTCAGCAATCATTTCATTAATAATTCTAATTAAAGCTAAATGGCAATACTGTGGCAGTCTCTATTTAGCATTCAACGTGCTGATCATTTTATCTGAAGTCTAATTGGTGTCCATAATTTTGTTTCAGCTCTTAGCATTAGATTCATAGGAAGAGCATTAAATTGATGACACACCATAAGTTAAATTGTCATAATAGGAAACTTAACCATGTATATCTTGGTTTGACTATCGCATTCTCTTTCTATTATATCTATGAAAAATACAAACAACACCAAATAGTGTGTTTTCTTCCTTTCTACTGTGAGCTTATAATCGTAGACAAAGAATCAGGATGTCAGTAATGTTTCCAAACAGCATACTGCATACATAAACTTATTTTAATAAATACATTCAAAATTTGCTCAAATTTTGGTATGGCGCAAACATGGTTTTTGATAATTGGGAAATAAGACTAATGTCTGCTAATCTGGCCTATGGTGGCCAAGTTTGTTGAGTATTCTTTCATTTGGCATGACAGTTATTTCTTTGGCTCTGCATTCTCTTTTTTAATGTAATACCTAATACATATTGCTAAAAAAAATATCTTATTAAATATTCATTTCCTTGCAAGGCTTGTATGTGTCTTTCTACCAATTGTATGTTTCAGAGAAACTGCCATTGCCATCTTTTTGAACATGTTAGCCTCAACAAATTGGAGATGGCTACCAATGTTGTAAAAAGCGGCCTAAGCGGCCGCCTAGGCGCCAATCGGCAACTTACCACGCCGATAAGCAGTGATTCGGGGTGTTTAGGCGCTCGGTTGCCTAGGCGGGTCTAGGCACCGCCAAGGCGGCCCAGGCGGCCTAGGCGGTGAAAATCGGCGAGGCGGGCGAGGCGGGAAAGAGTGCATATACTTCCAAGTTTTAATTTTCCTTATATATTATTAACAATATAAATACTTTGTAGGTACATACAAAGAAAAGGAATAGACTAGATAAAAATCGATTGAACAAGCAAAAGAGAGAGGAGAATGATAAAAATACTAAAGTTCTTTTTGCAAGCGATGCAAGTCATGCACAAGATTGGATTGTTAATGGGGTTGATGATGATGAAGTTGAGGATGGTTTGCCTTGGCAACTAGTTAGTGATGCTATGGGAGCAGATGAAGCAATAATGTCTCGAAGAAGTAGTAGATTGAGAGAACTTCATGAAGATGATTTTGAATCCGAGGATGAGGAGGGTATAAATGAGAATGATGTGGAATTTGAGTCTGATGAGGACCGTGTCTTGGATGAATATGGAGATGGAGAAGAGTAGTCTCACGATGGACTATTCGTATTATCATTTATCGTGTTATTTTGATTACCTAATTTTATGTGTGTGTGAAACATTTTGATTGTTAATTGCTACTTGCTACTTGTGTTGTTAACTTGTTATTCACTTATTTAAAGTTTTAAACTAATGTTGATCATTGTTGGAAAATATGTGTTATGTGACATATTGTATTATGCTATAATATTATTATGTCATGTGATAGATTTTGGTGAAAATTGGAATATAAATCACCAAATAAGGTATGCCGCCTAGGCGCCGCCGAGACCGTCTAGGCGCTAGGCGGGGGTCCGCCGAGACCGACTAGGCGCTAGGCGGGGGTCCTCCGCCCGAGTAGCGCTTAGCGATTTTTACAACCTTGGAATGGAAAAATGCTTAGAAAAGAAAAAAGGGGTAGCACTCAATCTTTATATAAGGGTCAGGTCTTCCGTTGGATAGTTAATCCCTGCTTGATCGGACGGCTCGAAGAGGCCTTAGAAAGATTAAGTGTTACTTCTAATCTAACATGAATGTTGTTAGAGATTAAATGATGATTAAGCAAGCAACGTAGGTACGTGAAGCCTTCTCTCGATCTTTTCTCTTCAATGGCCGTTTCTAGATAAGCCCAGTTGTTCATTAGGGCTGGCCTTGGCATCCTACTGACCTAAACACCTAAATCGAGCCTTGTATACCTCAGCTCAATTTGCAGGTAGGCTAGTGATACCTCACAGTAACGTTCTTACCCTAGCTCAATAGATCATGTCTACGTGGCTCTAGGTCAGTATATCACTGATAAGTATCAGGCAGAACTAGTGTTACAATCTCGGACCAGGTCGACACATTGGCACCTCTCTAGAGTTCTGAAAACAGACACCATCAGCCATCTAAAGGATGAGCTCAATGCCACGAGCTCTCCGTTCTAAGCTTAGCTCCTAGAGCTCTGCAATCCAAGTTCAATTCTCTAAGCTCTAATATCCCTCACTATGGCAAAGATGTGGTTCATGATCTTTGCACAGTCCATCCATGATCCTTGCGTGGCCCCTCGACAATCATCATTTATGGTATGAATGGCCACTAATAGTTAAGCAACCTAGAAGCCGTTAGATTTCTATAAAAGATAAAATTCATAATCTGACAGCCTCTATAACTGCCTCACATTATGAAGAAATAAAACAGAAAACTAAAACTATGAAAAGTAATCCCTCAGTCTTTATTAAAATTCGACCATTACTCAATTCTATAAGACTATATCTAGAACCGTTAGAAGCAGTCAGAATTAATGGTCATCAAGATGAAATTAATGATTATAAATACTCATGCATGTTTGTCTTTTACAGGAGATCTCTCTGGCTTACAGATATCTGTATCTCTTAGCCTAATAATACAAGAATGATCAAATAAAGTTGAAATGTTTTATAAAATGAATATACAAAAGCTTACGTCTTAGTAGCTTAATTTGGATAAAATATTTGTTTGTTTTTGCTGTGGCGGTGAAGAGGCTGCTGTAGCATTTCTTGTTGAACAGATCCACTGCCTAGGTGTTTCGATTTCATCACCTGAAATTGTTGGTATGTGCCATCCCCCCTCTTCAGACTCCTGAAACCGACTCGATGAGTTCCAAGATGAAGATAGTGATGAGAATGACACTGTCATAACTAAGATTAACTAAGGTGTTCACCTGTATTACTACTGAATACGGAGGTGGCATGTGAAAAGCGAGACCATTGGGTGAGAAGGTCAAGCGCACCTGTCGACATGGATAAACAAGCAAGTGCCTAATGAATTGCCCCAAAGATATCATTGCTAAATTGGAAAAGTGAAGGTATAAGATCCAAATGCTCCAAAATAGTTACAACTCTGGCATGTAGTAATTGGCAGGGTGAACAGCCCCCTGTGAGCTCAAGAAAATAAATAATGACCTACAGTAGCCTTTTCAAGTCAAGTCTTCGCGCGCACGCACACGAAGAACATGCATAGCTACACCAATTAATATTGTACTGTTTAGAGTTTGAGGCATTATTTTATTTGCAAAATGTAAATAGTTTGAAAGCTATGATATGCACTTTATGCAATTTTAATCCCATTTTATCTTCAATATTTTAAAGAAAACATAAGTTGCGAAAGAGCAGTAATTTTTTGTTTTATCTCAATGCAATCACTTGGTAGACAATTTGTTCTAGGTTGGTTTATTGAGTAAATGACACCAGAAACGTCATTCACCTAGAAATGTTCACAGATCTTATCTAAGCACGACTCAAGCAAGGTTCAGTTTAGCTAAACTCAAGTAAAAATAAGAAAAAATTCCCCTAGATAACAACCACACAGATAAAACTTGTCTAAGTTGAACAATCATGAGTTAAACTTCTTAACAGATTAACAAATGATCTTCATGTAGATTATGCTCAAGCATTTCGTGGTGATTCACAATGGAGTTTTTGCATAAATAAGGGAGAAGCTAGCACTAACCATGGGGAGCTTCGCATAAATCAAAAAAAAAAGGTACAAATTAATCCATCCAATTGCCGACTTAACCAAGTTATTAAACCAAGAATAAGAACAAAACATTAAAGAGTTACTATCAACTGTAGAGGAAAAGATTAGTGCATTTCCACCATCATGTGATAAATCATATATAGTTAATTTTGCATTGCACAATGAACTCTATAAAATTCATATAGATGCAAATCATAGACAAATGGAATACATTGTAAGAGATTGTCCTTATCTGTATCTACCCTAAGGAATTTCCCAAAAACTCCCACAAAAAACTTCATGCTCCATCCATTGATCTTTCCATATTGAGAGAAAATTAGATCATAAGACATATTATTGATTACCACATGAATTAAACATTATTTCAATTTTTAATATAGAGGCTTTGATGTCTTACCAAGAGACATTCAAGCCTATTTTGTTTATCGGTTTGCTCATATATAGTGCTCTAACGACTTCAGGATCAACTCTTTCTCTCAAAACCAACTTATATTATTGAGAGGGTCATGGATTTGATGTATTACCAAGAGACATTCAAGCCTAATTTGTTTATTAGTTTGCTCGTAGATAATAGTACTCTAATGACTTGGGGATCAACTCTCTCTCAAAACCAACTTATATTATTGAGAGGGTCATTGATATACAAATATAGCTAGCTCCCCATGAAAGCACTAGAAGATACTTAGCCCTCTAAAAAGGACTATCAAATATAAAATAAACATGGATCACAAAAGGGGAACTATAACACAACACCTAACTTATTTGTTGAGATTCAATAAGAGGCACCACAACCATCTACCACAGGCACCTCATGATCATCTGCTAAACACTTACATGAAATGTTCCAAGACTTAACAAACATATTGTTATCCTACTCGTCAGCGTTCAGTTTATCTTGCGGAGGAAGAATAATGTAGTTAAGTTTTTTGAGGTTTTGTAAATTTTGTTAATTTGATTTTAAGAAAATTGTTTAGATTTAGAGTTAGCTAGTGGAATTTTCACAAAGACATATTCATATTCCCGATCTATAAAAGAGGTTAAGATCCCTTGTACTGATTATCTTTGCCTAAATAACATTAGTTTCCCTGTTCATTCATCACAAGCAGATTTTTGGGCAACACGATTTGTTCATGTTGCATCAATTCTACAATAAAGGGTAACTTTCCTGCTTTTTCTTTGTTGTTGAAAAAAAAAAAAAACAATCATCCAAAACATTTTTAAATACCTGATGCTTCTCTTTCCATCTAGGAAAGAAGCTAGTTCCAAGTAGTTCAAATAAGTGGTCTCTCATTTCATCATTTGTGACAAGCAGCGATCGACATCTAACAGCTGCATATAGCCAATACCTGTAAACAACATGGAATTAAAACTCAGCAGTGTGACAATCCAGTGATTAATTAAGAGGTATATATAGAAGAAAAAAAATAGAAATATTAATGCAATCTTAGAACTTAAAGATGCCATTGGCAAGTATTGATTGTGTTATGATGTATCAGACATATATAGAAAAGGGGCAACCCGGTGCACGAAGCACCCGCCATGCGGGGTCCCGGGGAAGAATTCATTGTACACAGCCTTACCCTACTTTTTTTTGCAAGAGGTTGTTTCCAGGATTCGAACACGTGACATCTAACTTACAAGGCAACAAGTTTACCATTGGAACAAGGCTCCCCTTCATCACACATATATAGAAATGCTTGAAAAATAAGCAGTTCAGAAGCAGGAATTATTTGCTTTATCTCAAAATCATGTGCCTTCTGTGTTCCTTTAGCTGAAGTCAAAGCCCCAAGATCAAGCAAAGAAAACAAAAGCAAAAGGTTTTGGAACAAATCAGCATTTAATGGTTTTTGCATGACTACCATCTTTCTTCTGGAAAAAGGAAGGCAAAGCACCTAGCAATTTATTAAAAAGAATATGTACAAAGCTTTGAGTGGTCAAAGAGGAGAAGCAAAGGAGAATGGTTCAGTTGGTGCAGGAGGCGAACAAGACAAACAATACAGCACGATTATAATGAGGTCCAGGAAGAAGCCGTGTAAAATATTCTAGCAAAAACAAGCCATGGAGTACATAATATGTCACTGCGTCTATTAATATGCTCCGGATTGCTACCCAGCCAATTCCTCCGATGAGGTATTTGCTTGTCTGCTTTAGGTGTGAAACTGGAACTAGATTGGAGATAACTTTGGGGAGAATCATAGCCAAGATACATACAGCAGGGAAGATCGTATTACAATCAAATCTAGCACAATGAAAAAGGAACAGGAGTGTATCATTTTATTGCACATACCTTGACATGGGCATCAAATAGCATTCATAGCAAAACATTAATTTTGGGAAATGTCTCGATATGAAGTCTCCTATGATGGCAATCCAGCTGAAAACTTTGAGCTTCAACTTTAACTGAGGATCAGCTCCTATATAACTTAACATCTAAGAACCAGCCTATGGATATTTCAGGTACAAAATGACATAACCAGAAAAATTCTCCACCATAGTTTACTCCACAGACATCTAACCTAGTTCTTCTAAATTGCTAATAAAACTATTTGATTAGTAAGCTATAAACTTGACACAGCCAACAAGTGAAAAGGTCCTTGACAGCAAAATGGTTAATAACTGCTCCAATATATTTCTACCCATCAGTTTTATTTAAGTTGGCGGAATTAAATATTTCAAAAGTATGTGCACTAACTTATGCACATCCAACACATTCACACAACTCCAACTGAACTATCCAATACACTAATACAGTTTCCAGAGACATGGGATGTTATATTGAAACAGCTTAATACAATACAATATAGGTTGGTCATTCAAGCATACAATTGTTATAGAAAGAGTGCACGAAGTTCCCGCCAATATGGATCTGGGGAGCTATGCACATCCAACTCAGGCTTAACTCGCTTTGCAAGAGATTGTTTCTGAAACTCGAACCCATGACCTCTCGGTCACATAGCAGCAATTTTACCATTACGCCAAGGCTCTCTTCAAGCATACAATTGTTATGTGAGACAAAAAATAGTATACAATTGATAGTTGTCCGAGAACATTGCAACTCCAATTGTGATGCTGCCTAGGTTGCTCAATAAAGTTTTCATAACTAGAGTGTCATAAACGTGTATTCAATAACAGTTTGGTATTAACCAGTATTAGGCATATCCCCTTCCAATTTTCCATCACTCAGCACGTGTCTAATCATATTTCAGCTGCATCAATTTCAGTGATAAGGTACACGGCCTACCCATAATCTACCTTTGCTATCCCTTTTAACTATTAGATATCATATGTGCATCACAATAATTTGAAGAAAATTAACTCTATAAAAGAAGTCTGGCACAATTACTTGGGAATTCTCTAAGCATTAATGAGATGCACGCAAAAGTATGACTTCCAATCTTGCAAACAAGTCATGTTAGAAGACTCTATAAAGATTCTTGTCTAGAAAGTCTAAATCTTCCATTGTTGAGATTGAAGTGATTCGTCACTATGTTTCCCATGAACTATATATTCGCTAGTTAGACCCATTTGCAACTAAAAGTATCAAAGTGTTTGATTATAGAACATTGAAATAGCTTTCTCAATGTAAACAAATGCAACATGTTTTCATATTCAGTGCAAGCAACACTGAATTGATGTGCAAGGAAAGGAGCAAAAATATAAAATAAGATCACATGTCCAAATATGAAAGAAAATTACCAATCGTCATTTGATCCAGGTGGGGTTGCATATAATACCCCAGCCCTGCGCCAAGTGTCCAACAGTCTCTGATTATGTGGTTTACCAGCAGGGCCAGATTTCAAGCGGTGACTGTGAAGAATAATCAGAGGCAATTTCTTTGAGGGACTCAATTGACGCATACCATTGACAACCGAATTCAGCTGCCACAGTGATTAATTGTTTATGGCATGCACTAAACTAGTCATGGCTATGCATATTACAACATGATTAGAGGATCAATAAAATTGAGAAGACTTTTTACCTGAAAAAAATTGAATATTTTTTGGTTGTTAAGGCCAATGTTTGCAGCATCTAAAACAGCATCGAATGGTCCATGATGATCAAGCCAATCCTGATTTGAATTGGCATCTATAATTTAGTCTTCTATCGATAATTTCAATTAGTATAAAGTTAAAGAAAAAAGAATTATTTTACTGAACGTTAAGGAGTATATATAAACTCTAAGTAAGAGAACAAGATGCATTGATAAAGGATATTCATTGCCAGCAACATCAACAACATGAATAGGCTTTAGAATTATTACATCATATGCAAGATTATTAAGCAACTTCCACATTCATCAGTTTCTGTTGAATCATATTCTTAATAATCCAAGTGTTCTGATTGTCAATTTGAATATCATGAGAATGAACAACCAAAACATACAAATGACGCACATTAATACTATTATTGGTTAGATTAGTCGAATTTATCTTGGTGTAAACACACAAACCTTGAATCCTGTGAAGTCAGCCCTAGCCTCTCTCTCAGAAGCTAGCTTTGCCAGTGAGTTTGCAAAATCTTCTGTCTCTGAAGGGTCTATATCTATGCACACAAGTTTCTCCCCGCACCTCCTGCACACGCCAGTTTCGTCCATCTGAGTCCTGCCCACGTTCCAACGTCCCTTCCCTAACCAACCCTGTCCATGCCAACCGCCTCCTCCCTCCACTATCCCTTTCTTCACTATCTTGATATCCCATTTCTCCACCCCAACTTCTTCTGCAGCTTCCGTATTAAACCAACTCTCGATAATATCTGCCGTAGACTCGGACACCCGTCTAACAATAGTCCGTAACCGGTGAAGCAGACGATACACATCGTCTCCCCTACCCTTTTGAACATTGGAGTGAAGGAGTGCGGCCAGCTCTGTCTCCTCGGGCTCAACGTTAGTCTCGGTCATGTAAGCCTCCACCTCGTGAGCCTTTTCGACCTCTCCTTTCTTGCAGAACCCAAACAACGCCGGACCAAAAGAACGCAACTTGGGCGGGATACCAGCGGCAGCCATCTGCTTGACGAGGTCGAAGGCAAGGTCGGGGTCCTCTTTGGCGGCGGCGAGGCGGGCCAAACTAGTAAAGGTCGCTTCGTTGGGTTCGACGCCGTCAAGGCCCATCTGGCGGAAGATTTCAAAGCCGCGGTCGAGGCCGAGGAGACCGGCAGAGGAGGAGGAGCAGAGATAGAGGAGGACGTTGAAGAGGTGGAGGGAGAGTGGAGTGGCTGCGGCGCGGGCGGCGTCGTAGAGGCGGAGTGCCTCGGGGAGGTCCCCGTTCTTGGAGCACATGTCGAGGCCGCGTCGAAGGATGAACTCCGGGGACTCGCGGCGGGCTTTCTTCTTGGACATGGTGGTGGCGGGGGCGGTGTCAGGGTTGGGCGTAGCTGCGGCGGCGGTGGAGAAAGGCATGCTGGTAGCGAGGGGTAGGGACGAGGGGGATTTGAGGAGGAAAGTAGTGAGAGAGAGGCGAGGGCGGAGGAGAGTCGAGGGCAAGCGGTGGAGGGCATGGAAGTGGGGTGAGACTGAGAGGAAGATTTTAAATCTAGAGAGGAAGATCGAGCGAGGGGAGACAGAGACGGCCAGAGGCAAAGCCATGAATTTCGAACGCCCCAACTCGCCTCCACTTGCAGTTGCAGTGCAGTCAGTGGGCGAGCTAAACCGTTTTATTCCTGATGGAGGAGACTGAAATATCAGCCCTACACCTCTTGGACTGCGCCGTCTCGTGGTTCGTCACCGATAGGGTTTGAGTGGGCCGGATTGTACGGCCCAGAGCCCTATGCTCCGCCCCGTGGTTCTTCACCGGCTTGAACGTCCCAAAAACCCTAATAATTTAGGTATGCAAACCTCGACCGACTAATCTGATGGTGCACGGTCCTTCCCTAATTTGACCCTCATGTACATAAACAGTACATTCAAAAACATGTCCCCTCGTGCTCCTGCATAGGTTAAAACATGAGAGCTTGTCGTTTGAGATTTTAAGGTTTAAACTCTACGTGTCCGAATATATATCTCCCCATGCCTTGACCATTTGCACCGGCTAGTCGACATTTATGATTTACCTCCTCCGTGCTGACCTAAAGACGGATTGATAGGGGCGTTGGGGTGAACGAATCATCTTTTATCACATGTAATCCAAAAACACTCACATAATACACCAGCAGCTAATGGGGAAGCAGACCGGATTGTAGGGTCCAAAGTCCTATTCTTCTTGCTCTACGTTGTTTAGGGTGGTTCACCGGTAGGGTTTAAGTGTGCTAGACCGTAGAGGTCTTGCTAGCGTGACCCGATTAAAAAAAAACACTTTGTGAAACTCATATATGACTTTATAGCTATTTTTAAAATTATTTTTCTTATTTTTTTAAGTATGGAAATAATCAAGATGACAAAAAATGCAATGAAATATGGTACTATAAATTTATTGAAATAGTATAAACAGTAGAAAGTTTGGTATAGATGATTGCAATTTACAAAAATAAAGTATCTTATTTGTTGGATTTTATTATTCCATATTAGGTGAGTTTATTTGTAAATTAAACATGTGAATACAATCCGATCCTTTAAAGTGATTTAACTTATGTTTATTATGTTTGGAATATTGGATGTGGATTTTATGTGTATAACTCTTTAGACAATTCGTTATTATCTATGGGCTGATAACGAATTGAATTTCTATATAAAGGGGAGGTCCCCAAGAGGTTTAGGGTGAACCAATCTTGACCTAATTTCTGGTTCCCCATTAACATGAAGCTTTCGACGCCGTCATCCCCTAAGCCCCTTGGAAGACCTTCATTCTCTTTTCCGTTGCATCTTCTTCCACAGGGATCAAGCTGACGAGGTCCAATCAATTATCCCTTAGGAATCAAAGTCGAGGTCCAATCAATTGGCAATAACATGAGATGAGAAATACATTAGGCTTAAGCAAATATGAGAAATAGATATTAGAAGGTATGAAATTGTTCTAGGACATATTTAAAGGGCATTTTAGTAAAAATATTATCGTGTGATCTTGAGATTATGGGTTTGAGACTCGAAAATAGTCCCTTACAAAAGCAGGGTAAGATATTGACTCTTCTTCAGGGCCTCGCATTAATGGAAATTTCGTGCTCCGGACTACCCTTTACAAGAAAGTTTTCCATGAACTAAGTGTGTTTTATCAATGAGTAGGTTCCAACTTGGGTTATGGATTGTGAATCCAACATTGATTTTAACAAGGACATTGAAGGTGAATAATAGTACAACAATAATTAAGTCTTATCCTATTATATAAAGTTGTTATATGAATTGTTTTATGACATTGGGCTTTATTCCTTATAATTATTTGTATTTAAATAATTTTTATCTTATGTTATTATTACTAACTAAGTTTTTTTTAGTCTTTCTCTTTTGCGTTTAATGTGCACATGTCTTATAGTTTCACATCGTCTAACTAGAGCATTTACATGTTTATATCATTGATACCATTCAGAAGTTGAGGTCGGAAATAGCGAGCCTACTAAATGGATTGGGGGATGGTGATAGGAGTTGTAAGATCGTTGGCACGTGAGAGGAGGGGTGAATCATGTGACTTTTAAAAACTTTTCTTTCGAACTCTTTTAAAAACAAAGTGCACAGCGGAAAGATAACACACAGAAACACACAAGTACAAAGACGCAAAGGATTTACTTCATTGGTGTAACATCCCGAATTTTAGTCCATAAATTCCGAAAGATGATTTAAAAATGATCAGGACATTTTTCTGAATCCATGGACTATTTTTAGAGAATTTTCGGAATACCAGAAGCAGCCCTACTAAAGGACTTTGAGTTAACCCAAGTTGAGTTAAAAACTTAACCATGGTTAGTTGAAAGGGGATTAAGTAATTTAAGTTTTAAACCCCACTCAAAAGCCACCGTGCACTTTTTCACTCACCTTTCTCCACTCACGGCAAAGAAAGCAAAGGGTTGGTTTAATTAAATTTTTAGCTTAAGTAAGGTGAGGTGGAGGTTATTGGAAGCTTCTCAAGCTTTCTTTCTCCCTCACTCATCTCCCTCACCGAACAGCCCCATTTCAAGCTTCAACGTGCCCTTCTTCTCCCTCTCTCTTTTCTCTCTTAAATCAAGCAAAATCAAGGGTTCCAAGCGAAAAGAAACCCAGATCCGGATTCTACGCGTCGCAAGGAAGCTCCAGATAGCTTCGGATCGCGACGAGGACTTTTCTCCGACGAAATCCGACGAGGAAA
>JBBPFQ010620302.1:0-15781 GCA_037974815.1 Kaempferia elegans | reverse complement strand
TAATCGTTCTCTATCTGTTTGTGCATCATTTCGATTCTTAGTATTATTTATTTATTTTCTGTAGGAAGTGTTTCAGAATGAGATGGCACTATTAAACTAATTTATTTTTTGTTTGTTAGAAAGCTTTTTTTTATGCTTCTAAGCTCATCTGATTTGTACTTGAGAACTGTTCATAGTTGATTACCCAGCCTAATGTCAGTTAATTAATTTGTCTTATTCCGTTTAGTCAATGTCACTGTTATTCAAGTTAAACTGTTTTACTTAATCTTACTCTAGCCATGCTTTGTTCCTTGATCATTAGTATGAATTCCTTTCCCACTATTGATTTTGATCCATATTGATCAGCTTGTGATGGTTAATGATTTTTTTAGAAGGAAACTATGTCAGTCAATTGAAAATCCAAATTCTTCCCATATAGGATGTTCCAGTGTCAGTTCCAAGCTTTTAGGCTTCAAGTGTGACAATTATTGTGGCAATGAATTTCTAACAGAAGAGGTAAATAACATGCCTTGCTGGATTTCCAATCATCAGCATAAGAATTGTTAGGATGTTATTGCAAAATTACCTAACCCAAAAGTTTAATTGTATAAATATAAGTTTACAGTTTTATAGTTTAACATGTCTTGCAATTGTGTTCGACTAAGCTTAAATCATGAACAATATTGAAGGACATTTCGAACCAAAGTCATATGGGCTTTGTGGAATGGGCTCATCAATTGTGCTGTGTACAATATTAAGATTTGATTGAAGCATTTGTACATAGGAGCAATGAGGGTAGATGTGCAATTTAAGAAAATGCACAGATGCTGAGGACCAGAGGTATGGTTTAACACTGTACCTTACTGCCCAGTACTGCTGAAATTTACCAGTCCTAGGGACCAGTAGAAGAACCACCCAATTGTCGGTGAGTTTGTGTTGGTATTGGTGGTATAGCATTGTATGACATGATAGAAGCAAGATGGGTGATGCACTATAAAAATGATTATTGTAATCATAAAAATTTAGTCATTCTTTATTATCATAAACATATTGGTAGGATCCACGAAATTTATTAATCAATAGATCCCAAAAATTAACACTGACCAATATTCCAATCCTACTTTATTTATATGGGCTCATGTGGATGTCTGATTGTCTTCTTTGATGAAACATCTAGCTTCTTTTGCTTCAGATTTAGCTATCCTAGGACCTGCAAGCCATGTTCAATCATAATCTTCATGTTTGCTGCCATTAAAGGCTACGTCTTTACTAGCATTTCAAAGTTTAAGTGTTTTCTATTGAATATTTTTTGTTGTCGATGGGTCAGAATGATGGATTGCTGACTTGTATCAGTTAATAATCTTGAAATGTGTTGTTTCTTCCCATAAGGCTTAATTTGCCACCGCCAATAGTATTTAATTGACATTTGGCAAATTTCCTCCAAGATATGATAAGATCATCTATTCTTCTACAACTTATATTGTCAAAGAAGAGCTTGTGGCCCACTTGACTCAAAGACAAGGTCACCATAATTCATCCACTAGAGTGTGCACATCCAGTTGCTGGAGCTTCGTAGCCAAGGAGGAAGAAGACTGCTTCTTGGAGGGAAGAGGATATTTACTACTGGTGGCGATTCACAAATTTTAAGTGATTCTGTCCTACCTACTCCTGCTCCTTATATAGATCAATTCTCATTCTTTGGTTGGACTCTTTCTCTTGGGCTGCATCCATCCATGTTATGTTATGCCATTGAATTGGTTGAACGATCTAGATTGTTACAGTTTGAAACACTAGTTCACCTAGATCCGTTGCAAATAGTCGCACAACTTATCAAAATTGGATCCATTGGCACATGTAACTTGCTGGCAGATTGGTAATCCCTATAGTGGATGAGGTGGAAGGCAGCTTCTAATATGATAACAAATCAAAATCCACTTCTTAGTACGATGCTGTCATGATGCATAGAGGAAAATGTGCCAACGAAGATCTACATTTGCTTCATGTGCATCATATGAGTCTTGTTTTCCACATGTGGATACCATAAAATGCCTGACTCTTCGTCTGCTTTATGTGTTTTGCACATGACTTCATAAGAAAAGCGCCTTCATTAAGTCTACCTTTTACTAAAAACTTTATATAAATTTATATTTAAATTATTAAATGCCTCAATCTCCGGCTAGATTATAGATGTAGATTAAACTTTCTTATGAGAACCCAACTCTCTTTCTTTTATTCTTCTTCCTTTTGCTACGTTTTGAAAAAAAAAAAATTGAAAACAATTTTATTTTGAAAATTTCAAAATTTTCCCTATGTATTACTAATTTTCTGTCTCATTTAACAATTTATATATTAAAGGGGAGCCTTGGCGCAAGGGTAGAATTAATACAGTGTGACCTAGTGGTCACGGGTTCGAGTCACAGAAATAACCTCTTATAATGCAAGGTCACATACCATTCCCCGAGGCCCCTCATTGGCGGAGGTTCGTGCATCGGGTTGCCCTTTTATTGAACAATTTATATATTAATTGCAATAGGAAAAGAAAACTAATTTCTCTCTCAACATATTGTCTTCCTCTTCTCTTCATAAGGAGGGAATATTTAATAAATCAATTTTCCTCTATTTTTCTTTCAATTAAGTCACTGTTTGAATTATACTCCCTTTTGGCATTTGTCCCTTTCTCTCTTTCTTTAATTTTTTCCTTTTTAGAGTCAATACTACAATTATAATATTTCTTTCCTCCATAATCTATCATTTTTTCTACTATATGGAAGGGGAGTCTTGGCGCAACGGTAAAGTTGCTCCGAGGAGAGTAGTAATTTGTGAGACGAGGATAATGTTGCATACAATCTACCCTTGCAAATTCTAAGTTGATTCGAGTATCAGAGTCAACCTCTTGCAAAGCAGGGTAAGACTGCATACAATAGACTCTTCTTCCCTTTTCTTTCTTTCTTTCTTTATGAAAGGACTATTTAATACATCAAATTGTTGATATATCTTCACCTGATATGACTCATATTTTAAAATTTATGTTTGGCATATTTATGAAAAGATTGTTTTATCTTTTTCTTATATTTCAAATCAGTTTACATGCCCTGTATTTAAAGATAAACAAAGAAACTAAAAAAGGAAATAGCTAATTAAAATTAATTAACTTTCCTAAAAGCTACAAATTTGTAGAACTTGAATTTTCCTAAGATCATGCCAATATCTTGATTGATTGATTTTATTTTAACACTTTCCAACACTATGTTCTAGCTTGAGGAGAGTAGTAATTTGTGTAATCATGTTATAAAATGTTTATAGAAGAGGAGCCTTGACGCAATGATAAAGTTGCTATCATGTGACCAAGAGGTCACGGGTTCGGAAACAAACTCTTGCAAAGTAGGGTAAAGTTCCGTACAATAGACCCTTCCCCGCATCCTATATTGGCAGGAGTTTCATGCACCGAGCTGCCCTTTATGTTATAAAATGTTTATACCCTAATTTCACTTTTGTATTACCTGGTGCTCATATGATGTAGAATCTTGTTTGTGTGTTATGTGATACGTGTAAACTATTGAACTTTGTACCACTGTTTCTAACTAGTTATTTTTTTTATGGACCTTTTTATCATATGCTTGCTCTTTCTGATTGTTGCAAACAAATTCACTTCATCTGTACTGATTTCTTGCTAGTGTTTATATGTGTCTGTTGATTAAACCGATATCATTCATTTTCAACTTTTACTGACTCAGTGACATTTATTATTTCTTTATCCTTGACAGAGTTATAATGTTCTTGGTTATGATGATAAGATCTTGGATGGTTTCTATGATCTTTATGGTGTTTCAATTGAATCAACATTTTCAGAAATGCCTTCCCTTATGGATTTACAGCAAATACCAATCTGTGACAATATTGGTTGGGAAGTTGCATTGGTAAACAGGAAAGAAGATGCTGACCTTTCCAAACTTGAACAGAAAGCACTACTAATGGCTAAAAAGCTAGGGGCTGAATCTTTGGATTCATCAGGGAGTCTCTTAGTGCAGAAGGCTGCCTTTTTAGTTGCTGACTATATGGGCGGAAAAGTTTCTGATCCTGAAAGCATGTTGAATTCATATCAGAACCTTAGAAACCATCTGATGGAAAATATTGGAAGCATTGTGCTACTGCTTGGACATTTGACAGTTGGTTTAGCCCGTCATCGTGCTTTAATGTTCAAGGTTAGCAGCTCTTTGCTTTTAATGATTGTAAGAAATTGTTTTAGCTCGATGATATGTACTTCAAAGCCATTTATCTTAATTTTGCAATAGAATATTAGCTCAAAGGTCAACTAAAACTGTTATGTGAATATTACATTTAGTTCTCTAGGAAGGTACAATATAGTTATACGCTTATGGAAGATATTTATTGATTTTTCTTATTTTCTGCAAAAGTAATCATTGCCTTCGAGTTTACTTATTTTCAGACTTCGTTCATCATGAACTTTTGTAGAATTCACTTCATCGGCTGAAGTTCAACCTAATCCAAGACAGCTGATGAAGTAAATTCTACAGAGTTCAAATTGACCTGTGGCAAGTCTTAGATTCAACTAAGTTGGACTCAGTTTGAGACATGACCTATTCCACTGAAGTTAACCAGTTTCAACCACAATCAAGAAGGAATTAAGCATGAGCTTGACCCGTGCTGAAATATATCCAGTATTAAGCTCAAACCTAGGTCGAAATATAAGGTCTATCTTAACCTAAAGCATTGTCTGATGGTCAACCAGACCTGGATCTTCCAGACTACTGTAGCAAGCTCATAGCCGCATCAAAACAAACTCATACTCTAGCTCAAGGTCAATCAATCTCATATGGTCAAACAGTAATTGGTAAACAATAATAAATCGAAACCCCAACTTGCATCCAACCAAAAGAGCAATGTTGTGAGTTGAATTGTAGCAAAAGGTGATTATGCTTACCTCGAGCGCCCTCACAGTTCGTCCCCAGTTTATGTGAAGGGAGGTAAATCATGGGGACTTTAGCCGACGGCCAAGAGGCTAGGAGGTGGGAGGAGTTTTCCACGAAATGTTGTGAGTTGAATGATTCTAGATGAAGAAGCCAAATGGAAGGTGAAGAACTGTCCTCACTATGATGTTTGATATCCATGTATCTAGATATTATCGGGGAAACATTTTTTTCACCACATGCTTATTTATTGTGATCCTTTTTTGCACTCAGTGGTTTTGAACTCCATGTTTTCGATTTTATCCTCATCAATTAACAAATTGTCTTTTCTTTACTATTGCAGTTTTTTAGTTGTTTATGCTTTATTTATGCTCTTGGATAAGTATATGACAAACTTATCCCTAGAGTCACTTATTTCATCTTCCTTAAATATTCTCATATCCAAAAGGTTAAAGGTATCACAAGTTCACAACACCATTTTTACTGATATTAGATTCTTTGAGACAGCATCTTATTTCTTGAACTCTTCACCATATAGCTCAAGTCCATACAACTTCTCTACTCACTATATACACCTCCCCACATTATATCTATACTAATACATTGGCACCAAGATATATCTTTATCAGATTCTTGACTTCTCCAACCAACTTTGTCAATAAATACTTTAACATAAATTCTTCTTGCATCTTTCATCTGATATTGGCTTATTGCTCTTTGAAATAGTAAACCTATTTTTCTTTTACCAATTTCGTGTTCTTCAAAAATTAAGGCCCTTTTTGTGAATTTGTCCCGTCGATATTTATGGTAATTCCTAGGTCATTCTAGAAAGTCATCTGGTCTCCTGCTAAAATAGACAAAGGATGATGAGATTTATGATCTGCTATCACAAAGATTGAGGAGGTTGTTTCTCTTTCTTGTGGTGAACAACTTGTGGCTGTTGGATGTTAATTGATTGACAAGGCAAAATTAGTTGCCAAAAGTTGCACGCAAATTTACATGATGATTATTTTGAGCACTCTCTTTTTACTCTTCTCAATTCAGTTTGAGTTATTTTTCTTCGTGATAGTTAATCAGAGTTAATGTATGTTTTAGATAGATGTCAAAAATGTTTTTCAGTTTGACAATCTTTCTGAAGATCATATTGAAAAATCTACAAGTTAGTTTATTCCCAAAAATTCAGGCTAACTTGATACAAACTCAAAAAAGCAGGCTATGACTAACAAAGTCCTTGTGGATTCAAATGTTTTGTGAAGTGGTCACTAAGTTGGTTTTGCAGCAAACCAGATACTTTAGTGTTTGTTTGGTGGCACTATCAGGGATTCAGAATTGTAATTTGGCAATTTACGTTGATGCCATTTTTAATAGGAATTGATGGACAATCACATATATTTTAAAGCATCTAAAAGTCAAATTTGTTATTAAAGTTATGGGAAGATATTATTATTTTCTTGGATTGGAAGTTACTTATAGCTTCAAAGACTAGTAGATATTCCTATTATCCCAAATCATTATCCTTGGCAACTGGCGTGGTAAGTCAGCTCATGCAAAAGACTAAAAGCTACTGGGATGCAATGTTATGAATTTTGTAGTATATTAAAAGATGTCCAATGAAGATTTCGTTTATAGGAAGTATGATAATCTAAATATTGAAATATTTTGCTGTTAATTATGTTGAATCTATTATTCACATAAGGTTTTTTTTTTTTAATATTTGGAGACAATCCAGCAGGCATGGATCCAAGACTTAGAGTTAGGAGGAGCTTGGATCTAGGAATTAGAGTTAGGAGGGGCTTGAACTTAATGTAATAAATTATATATTATTATCAAGAAAGAAAACAAACCTACTTACAGAAAGACAAGACTGGACCAATTAAAAGTTGGAGCTTCCTGTTATGTGCCAAAAACAACTATGGTGACCTATTCTTCCCACTATTGGCATTTGGTCGTAGACAAAAAACAAAGTAAATCAAATAGAATAGCAGAAACTACTGCTAGTTTGCTTGAATTGGCCAAAGGGAAAAGAAAAATAAACAACAAAACAACTACAAGGATGAAAGGAAAAGAGAATGGAAAGTCTTTCCCTCTTTTCCAATGGTCTTGGCTAGCTTCGACAACAAAAAAAGGCAAAACAAGGGTTGCTCTTGTTGGAGAAGAAGAAAGACTAATGTTGTTGTTGGCAACCAAGTGTTATAGCTCAATTTAGTGAGAATAAGAACATGGAGAAATGACATACAAAATCTGTGAAATAATGTGGATAACTCTTTACTTGTTGATCTCAAATTTTCAAGCATTAAACCATTGAATATACATTTGATAATTAAGCGGTCATTTGCATGTAAGTAGTCTTATGGTTCATGCATGACTAAACACATTGAAGTTGATCACCATTTCACTTGAGATGTGATATCCAAAATGATCAACATGTTGCATACACTTCATTTGAATTATAGATTGTCATAATTTTTACTTAGTCACTTAATTGGTTTTGATTTGTATTTTGTAACAAACAAAGAGCATAGATATCTATGCGCTAGCTTGAGCGGGAATGTTAGAATAATAGACTGAATGCCTTAACTATTAATTTTCTTGTTAATTCGACTTAGAGGCTATATCTTTATGGGTTTTGTAATCGCCTTTCTATACCAATAACAAAATACTATTTCTCTAACGATTTGATCTTGTCATTAAATTTGCTCTTTTAGTTACCTCACAATTTAGCTCTTAAGATGAACCACAAATTTGAGTAGGAATCTTACTCGTTTAGATACAATTTTAATATGGCAAATCTGATGTTGACTTTTAGATCTTCACGTTTGTACCAACACTTCTTACACGGATAAAATGAAAATGTATTGACTGTTCCCTGAAAAAAAAAGATATGCATGTATCCTATGACATTGTAGATTCCTTGTGGAAGAAATCTGATGATTTTAATGCGTTGGATTACTATAGCTCCTTTTGTTTCCTTTTTTTTTTTTTTTTTTAAATCTCCTGTCATAGAAATGAATGCTAAGCAAGCAGAAGTTAAATTGAGATGAAAATGCGTAGCTTGCTAAAGTGGACAATTACTCTCTGATATTTTGATACCTCAATTTGTGAAATCTAGTAGTTATGTGCTGTTGTAGGTTTTGGCTGATAGTCTGGGCATATCTTGCCGGTTAGTGAAAGGGAAGCAATATACGGGTTCAGATGATAGTGCTCTAGCCACCGTGAAACTTAATGATGGAAGGTAACACTTGCATGTACAAAGACTGACTTCCATTTTATTAATTCTTCTGCTAGAAGTCTGTTAAATAACAAATGGATTAGTTAATATGCCTGATAGATTTTTTGGAGAGGAAAGGAAAACTAGGGGAAATTCACCTCCTGATATGCTTGACAGCTGGTAGAATTTGATACTGGTTAGTTTGAAAATTCAAAATGTGGATTGGCAACCAATTTTCTAGCAAAGATTTTAACTGCATGTCATGCTCCTAGCAACCTCCCTTCCCATAATTGAGAATGACCACTCAATGACTGTTCAAGTCAATCCACATGAACCTCGTACTAGCCAAGGCATTGTGCTCCGGAATGCTAGATGTTGTTCACTTCTCATTTGCATTCAACAACACAGGATAACAGGGCAGTCATATGCATGAAAACACCAATATTTCAAATATGATTCATTGAAAAAAATGGAAATGCAAAATATAAAATTTTAACAGTACAAAATGTCTCATAGTTGCAAAAATAAACGTAGCATGTTCAAATATGAAAAACAGTCACAAAAAATAGTAGAAACAACAAAAGAAAATAGAAAAAGGGACACTTTAAAGCTTCAACTCTGGTATACATGGTATCTCAGAGCAACAAGGTAGCAATGTGCCTAATAGTCTGATTCAAAGAGCCTACTAGCTTCGAGCTGACCTGCAGAAAAAATGTACGAATACGATTATCACTAAAATTGATGGAAGAGCCTCCTAATGGAATCAAACAATGGTAGACAAGTATATAAATAAGAAGGCAAAATGCAAATATATCACATCTCATATTTATCTGTCTATAAAATGAGCCAAACTCCATTTTAGACTTATTATCCATTCTTTAATGGGGAAGTCTAATGATATATAACAAAAGGGTTGTGCTTCACTTGCATCAATCGAGGGATTGCTTCAACTGTTAGGTTGGAACACTTTGACTATATTATCTCTAGTTAGCCTCAATGAGGCCCAACTGCCATCGGCTCACAATATCTCTAGTCATGCGATTTCTGACACCCTTTTATCACTGATCCACAATATCTTCAAAGTCATGTGAACTTGAGTTAGGTGGGAATCGCAACACTGCATGCCGTGTAACAATAATATGATCCTTAGTTAACTATAGCAAGAGTTAATTGGCACCCACCCACCAGTTTGTATGGGTCTCAACCATATCCAATCCCACAAACAAGACTCAGCTGAAAACTGAAATTCCTTTCTGTTTATTCCTCATTTTGTCAACTCCAACAAATTTGGTGACAGTAAGATGTTATTTATTTTATGCTGTGTTTTCTTCTGAAAATTGATTGTTCATAATGTATACTGAAATTAATACATAAAAAGAAAATCAACTGAATTATATTTTCTAGATTATGGTTTTTTCTAAATGATTGTGAGAATACTAAATAATCAAGGTGAGGAAGTTTTGAGTCTGTTCTAGACACAACTAGCTAAATCTACACAAAGTCGAGATATACTAACTTATTCTAGGACAAGCATCATTCCTGGTCTGGGTATTTAAAACCAATTAGCTTAGCTCTGTAGCAGCTCGTGGATTCAACTACACGGTTCCAGTTCCTGATAAGATTAGCGAAAACCTGCCACATTATAAAACTAGAATATAATGAACAAAGTATGAACCTACTATTTTAAGTATACATCATTATGATACCAAAATGAAGGATGCTATTATGTTAATACTAGAATTGACATTTCTTATTCTTCAATGGAATCCATTAGTTTTTGTTTTGATATGAGGGAATTTTCATTTTGACTCTATCTCATTTTCATTTCACATGATTTGCATCCATGATAAGAAGGGGTGTCCTCAATTCCTTTGTTGATAGTTTAATGCAAAATTTCACAAGTTTCACTTTCAACATAACAGGGACTATATTGTTGATTTAATGTCGGAGCCTGGTACTCTTATACCATCAGATGTAGGATTGATTAATGAGCCGGAAGAAGCTACCATCATGATTCAATCTTTCACAAGAATATCAAATGATACTCGTATGGCCATATCAAGTAGCAGGGTAGCAGACTCTACTTCCTGTAGTACTGATAATGAGTCATTCACCAAACAAGGTGCAATGTCTAATTACCAAAAAGGTCCAAATTCTGCTGGGGTAAACCCATGTGACTTAAAACATCAAAACAGTAGGGACATGCATACTGACAAGCATAACCTTACCATATCTCCAACTACTTTCAATGATGTCATGTCAAAAAGTCCAGATGCATCTGGTAAGTCCAAGCACCCACGGTCACCTTCTTGGACTGAGGGTATTAGTTCTTCAACTGTCCAAAGCATGAAATTAAAGAATGTGTCAGAATATATGATTAATGCTGCTAAAGAAAATCCAAAATTAGCTCAAAAGTTACAGGATGTGTTGTTAGAAAGTGGTGTGGCTGCACCTCCTAATTTATTCACTGAGATTTGTACTCCAGAAATAGAAGATCCACTGACTGAAGAGATGCATTCAATTGAGGATAAATACAGGAGGAAGATAAATAAGCCTGAGTTAAAACAGAAAACTGAAACTGGTGGTAGTCATGGGCCCTTCCTGCCTCATCTTCCTAGCCACATGCTCCATCAGAAAGTAAATCTCTCTAGGTCGCCAATGGATGCTACTAAATCTGCAGCTGGATTGAGTGTTTGTCGCAATCAAGATTCCGGAGAAACCATTAAAAATCCTGTATATGAAATGTCTGATGAACCATTGGTGCAGGAGTCTCCGTTGCAGCTGGTTAGACATATGCCTGTTGCTGCTGCTGCTGCAACAGCTGCTGTTGTTGCATCTTCAATGGTAGTTGCAGCAGTAAAATCGAACGCAGACCTGAATTTGGAAGTTCCTGTGGCTGCGGCAGCCACTGCAACTGCTGCAGCAGTTGTAGCTACAACTGCTGCTGTCAGCAAACAATATGAGCATTTGGAACCTTGTTCCCGGATGCAGCGTCTTTCTCGAGGTGATGAACCAAATCTAATAGAGAAAAATGAAGTTATTTCTGTCAATGAGCAGCAAGCTAGCTTTCATGGTAATGATGAAATTAATACAAATGAAAGGTCTGGTGATTCTCATCAAGAAATGGATCGTACTTCAGAAAAATCCACTGGAACGGAAAGTACAAAATCTGAAAATGCACTGCAGGATGTTGTCGAATTTGAAATAGCATGGGAAGATATCATTCTTGGTGAGCGGATAGGGCTTGGTATGTTTCTCAGGAGCCCTTTAATTATATGTCAAGTTACATCATGTTCCTAGTTTTCTCTGAATTTTTAGTAAGAAAAGAAACATAAATATTTTTTTTATATCGCCTTTAGTAATTCATGTATTTTTTACTACTTAGGTTCTTTTGGAGAGGTGTATCATGGAGATTGGCATGGAACAGTGAGTACTTTTATTGAAAAATGTTTTTGTTCTTCTACAAATTTCCTTGATGTTGGTGTGTGTGTGTGTGCGCGCTTGAATATCTTTAGGAAAAAATAGGTTATTACAAGCTTCAGAGTTCATCCATAACTTGCATGTGATCTTACTTGCTGAAATTGTAGTGTTCCATTTGGGACCTAAACTTCAACATGGAATGATACTTTAGCCCTTGCTGCGGCTACTAATTTAGTCTCCCCTAGAAAAAAAACAGTTTTTTTTAAAACCTGATTCATCAACATGATGTTGATGTAAACAAAAAAATAGATGAGTATTTCAATATTTAAAACTACTCATGCCATCAGATAGTTGAAAAGATCTGAACATGGGACTTTGCATTCTTGAATAAGAAGATTCTTGTTATATTGTTAGAATAGACAATGGATTTCCTAACTTTTTTAGTGGAAATATTTGCCTATATTCACATCTTTCTATATGAAAAAACATTTATCTAACATTCCTTTTTAATGTACTTGTTTATCTGTGTGTCTGCTGATGTGTTATCCTTTTTCTGATAAAGGAAGTTGCTGTCAAAAGGTTTTTGCATCAAGATATCTCTAGTGATGCACTCGAAGAATTTATAAGCGAGGTAGCTATCTCAAATTTCCGTTGCAGCGTTGTTTATTATTGAATAGACCTACATTCCCTATTCTCATTACTATTAAACAGCCTGGCTATTACTTTTAGGTGTTAAATAGCAGGTGTTCCGCTATTGCTGGTATCATGTTTTAACATGATTCAAATAATCTCACTGTTTAACATATTGGGCAAATTTCATGTTAGGATCTTAAAACTTAATTCAGCTTCCTTGAAGTCCATTTCCTAAGTTGCCGGAACTAATTCTTGACAATCTTTTGAAAATATAAGGTTTGAAACTTTGAAGACAATGTAAAATTCCTGGTACTATATATGATAGTTGTCCACAAATGTAGCCGCTGACGCAGACAGGAATTTCATATTGGGGGGAGTGGAAGAGGTGTGTTTACGTTGAGGGGGGCCCATTCGCCGCTCATTCACCCCCATTTTTATACCCCCTACACCTCTTGCATTAAAAAATTGAGGGAGGCCAAAGGATGACTTGCTGATTAATGCACTGTGCCTTTGGGAGCTTCTCATTCTGTTTAGCTAACTAGTTAGGCATGAGGCATCTTTTGAATGCCTGTAAAAGTCCATCTGATATTATTGTTCCAGCATGAAGGAAAGTGTTAGAGTAGGTTTCTATCAATGACTGCTAGTCTAAGTTAGGTTGTGTTTGTGGTGTACCAGACCTAACCTCTATTCTATATAAAGATAGGGTTTTTTCATGGTAAGAAAAAAGGATTTGTATTCACTGTTATCTGGCATTAAGTTTTGGCTTAATTTTCTTACATGTATGTTACTGATTTTTGTTTCAGGTGCGAATAATGAAACGGTTGCGACATCCAAATGTCGTTCTCTTCATGGGTGCAGTAACTTGTGTACCTAATCTGTCAATTGTTACTGAATTTCTACATAGGTATCAGGATTATAGTTTTCTTCTTTCCATTGTCACCTTCAGTATTTCCCATGACCTACTAAGGTGTAATGTTATGTAAGATTCCAGACAGTAGGTTGTTTCTACATGTCTTATTCACTGTATTTAGGATTATGCTCGATGACCAATGAATAAGACAGTGGATAAGAATTAGTAAATTTATATGGCAGAAGCTAAGGCTTCATATTCAGTAAATTTCAATTTTACACTTTAAGCAAATAAGAATTAGTATAGGAAAGACGATCAACATAAATCTTCTTCTTTCCATTGTCACCTTGAGTAATTTGTATGACCTACTGAGGTGTAATTTCAGTTAGTGGTTTCTACATGTCTTTATTCACTTTATTTGGGATTTATATTAAATGACCAATGGAATTTCTATATTTCGCTTCATATGACTCGTTCCAAGCTGGGTTCATTGGACAAATTTATATGGCAACAGCTAAGGCTTCATATTCAGTAAATTTCAACACTAAGAAAATAAGAACCAACAGGAGATACAGCATGAATTTTAGCATGTATCCTACTGACAGTTCTAGTTTCTATATCAAATATTAACCTTGCAAACTTATTTTCTTTATGACAAATACGTTAAATTCTAGGCAAAAAAATAAAAATAAATAAAAAGATGCAGCCAATTTCAAAATATTGTCCTTACTCCATTAACAGACTTGTGTGATGTAACCAGAAAGGAAAGGAGTTAGTTCCCAACAACCTAGTGTGGTAGCTTAGAGTGTCTCACAAATGCCATGCTGGTATCTTGGATTCCTAGAAGACGACTGAGTTTAATTTAAGATGAGTAGAAGGAATAATAGAATGGGCCCATGCCTAAATTTAGGAATTTGGCTATTGTAGAAGCAATTTTTATTGCAGAATTGGAAAACCTAGCATATGATGCACATGCCAATATGGGAATGCATATGTCTTTCTGTTGCACTGTTTTCTTGACTGATTTTCTTTTTTTGTGTTGCTTTGCACAATATCTATATCTCAGATAGAAAAAGGATTTCTTGCAATCCTCAATATATTCAAAATGTGGTTTCCTTGAGTCGGATATCTATAGTTAATGAGAAGGACTGGACTTTATGAAATGTTCTTGAATAAGGGGTTGCTCCAGTTCCTTTTTCTCATTTCTGCCTGCCGCATAGGTTCTTTTTGCACCTAATATATGAAGAACCCCTCTCCCCTCGAACAGTTCCAAATTTTCAAGGGTGTTTTACTTCTTTCTGGTTTAGGAAAATAGGGAATACATACCTTTACACCCCAGTGACATTTTGGTTCTAAAACGCTAGTCTGGAAGAACTAATTGCTAGTTTAAAATTGGCTGGAATTCTTCACTGCTCTGGAATTGCTAGTGTTTTGCAGACATGATAATCTCATATGTATCTAATACTGCATGTTGTCTTGTGGTGAAAATTCATACTTAGACATACCAAAACAAGGTTAAATTTTCAAGGACATCTGTTTAACTCCTAGTTGGTTGAACTAAATTATACTCATAGTAAATGTTATTTTTATGCTAAAATTGACTCACTAATAATATTTGGTAGGACATCTGTTTAACTCCTAGTTGGTTGAAGTTGAACTAAATTATGCTCATAGTAAATGTTATTTTTATGCTAAAATTGACTCACTAATAATATTTGGTAGATTGTGACATGACCATAATTTCTTTGGATTATGTGGCAAAATTTTGAGGGTGATTACTGTCCATAATGGTAGCCATGTAAACATGAACTGTCAGACTTTTTCTTTTATTTTGAGGGTTAGTGCACTTTTTTTTTGTTTTTACATATTTGTGTTTCCTTTGGTTATTGTACTCATAATAGCAAATGTTTGTCCAATATAGCTGCTGTATTTAACAAGCTTTAACTGTGTTGATGTTTACTAGTGTTTTGAAGCATGTAATCTGCATTGCAGAGGCAGTTTGTTCCGCTTAATTCACCGACCCAATAATCAACTTGATGAAAGGAGACGTTTAAGGATGGCTCTTGATATTGTATGATTATGCAACTCATTCTCAGTATATTTGTTGTCTGCATATAGTTAGATTTTGATGTGTTGTATCTTGTCCTAGTAATTTTTTATATTATACTTGAATTACAAGGCTCGGGGAATGAATTATCTGCACAATTGCACTCCTATTATAGTCCACCGTGACCTCAAGTCTCCAAACCTTCTCGTGGACAAGAATTGGGTTGTGAAGGTAATCTAGCTTTCATTATGTTCATATATATATATATGAATTGGGTTATTCACATTTTATTTTTCAGTTAATTTTATCACCCATGTATTCATGATATAGGTCTGTGACTTTGGTTTATCTCGTATAAAGCACAACACTTTCCTTTCTTCGAGGTCAACAGCTGGAACAGTGAGCAAACAACCAGCCATTCTTTTTTCCATACTCATTATTTATTTTTCATAATCTGGCGGATTCATTTAAGTATACTTGCAACTTTCTTCCCTTTTCCTTTCTGAACAATTCTTCAGCATGCTTATTTTTTGTAAGGCATGCCCTATTTTTTTATGCAGTTCCTTTACCAAGTGCAGTGTGAATTACTATAACTGTCAAAGCTTCAGAATGTAATCATCTAGTTTCTTTATATACCATCCAAGGTTTAAAATCTCGTTTCGTATCGATGTTTCGGTCCTAGACCGGAACGATACAGTTTCGGTATCGTATCGTGC
>JBBPFQ010619208.1:0-15782 GCA_037974815.1 Kaempferia elegans | reverse complement strand
CATGAATGAATGAAGCGGACCATGTGAGTAATACTGACAGTGATATACAGTCAAAACGCATAAAACATGTGAAATACTAGTACGATAGTCAAAATCCATGAAAACATCTAAAATACTAATAAGATGCATCCCAAAAATTGAAGCATATACAGCAAACGGCTCTTCATGATTTGCATGAATTTTTCATCATCTGATTCATGGAAGGTCAAGGGTCTAGGAGGCAAAAAATGTGATAGTTTATACATGATGTTTGAACCGCTACAGAGACATTCCAAAAGAATTGCAATTGACGTGTACACCTCACTGTTCACCAAATCCCTGCCCACGACCACCTCGACCTCGTCTAGCACGCGGCATTGCTCGAGTGCCCTATTAAGAACAGCATAGTTAGTAACTAAGAGTTTTTTCTCCATGAATAGATATATGAACGAGTCATGAGAAGAATGGAAAACAAACTCTGTGGCCAACAGCAGCCCAGCCTCGGCCTCTACTAGCTGATGCTTGGGTGGCAATTCCAGCTTGTCGCAGTTGAGCATTCTCCTTGGCTCTCTGAGCTATGGATATTGTCCTTCCTACTCTTGACTCATCTGTGTCTGCAGTGCTACTAGCAATTTGCTGCTGTGCCACTGCAGAGACCAAAGAGAAACTAGGTGAACCCTCACGTGTAGAAGAAGCTGATGCAAGAGTATTTTGTGAACTATCAGGAGCCAACTGATCTTCATTGTTGTGGCTTGGAACCTCATCTGTAGCTTCGCCAACGCCACATTGATCAGGTGACATGGTATCAATAGAGAATCCAGCTTCATCACCCAAACCAGCACCATCACTGGGAGTTGACTCACGCTGGCCTTCCCTTAATCTGCCACCCTCTTGCTGCTCTTCAGGTTCATCAGGAAGCTCCCCCTCTTCCCTGTCATCCTCATCTGTAGGGGGTGGCTGTGACATTTCTTTTGCACCCTCATTCTTTCCGCTGTCATCCAATAACTCACATGCTTCCTTTGAATTGTCAAGAAAGTCTTCTGGAGCTGTCTCCTCTTCACCTTGAATTTCATCTTTGTGAGTTGATTCATCCAAGGTGTTTTGCTGTTCCACTTGTTCTTCCCTAGCAAAAGAATCATCTTCCTCCATGGTATCGACAATCTCTTCATTAGGCAATGCAGGAACCTGATCAGTTTCCATGTCCTCCAAAGGTGACTGTAAATCAGACACATTAGAAGATGGCAACAAAGTTTCTGCTGGTTCAATATCCTCAGCAGATAACAAGATGGTTTTCTCATCAATAATATCTTGAGAGACATCTTGCAGTATATCAGTGTCTTTTGACTTCTTTAGAGGTGGAGCAGCAGCATCAGCATCAATTTCATCTTCTGTTGTTGAGACCGGGCGTTTGTGATTTGGTGGCACTGGCTGTGCCAAAGAAATCAAATCTTGTACTACATCAGAATCTTTTTTTGTTGGCAGGGACACAGCATCAGCGCCAATTTCATCTCTTGAGGGAACATCATCTTTTTGCTCTGACATTGAGGACAAACTTTTGCGGGTAGAAGATATGGAATGCCCCACCAAAATGTCACCAGAAGGTTCAGGCTCATGAGATGCACCAGCTTTGTCATCTTCTGTCGGTGCAGAACCTTCCATTCCAGGTGCGCTGTTATCACCTTGAGGCACTTCAGGTGGCTCAAGACGGGGACGGACTAACCTCCTCGCAGGTATCTTTCGAGTTGCTGCAGATGATGGTCTCCCAATGACAGGCCCTTTCTCCCTTTCCTCAGCAGATTTAACTGGAGAAGTCAAGGGCCTGGCCAGCTGAACAGGAGCTTGTCGCACTATACAAGCAAATATAACAGATCATGAACAGGTCTTCGAGAGAAAAAACAGAACAAACAGCTACTAGTAGAATACCAGAAGCAGAGACAGATGCCTCAGAAGCAGATGTCTCTGCAACTGGGACAGGAGGATTTCTCAGCCCATCATCAGCCATGGAACCATAAGCATTTTCGAGCTGAGTAGCAGCCTGAATGTACTGATCATATTGTTCATTCAATGTGGACTCGGAGGGGAGTTGTGAAGCAGTTACTGCACCAGACTGGAATTTGGATGCTCAATTCAGAAATTCAGGGCGTAATATATGAATTCAAAATTCATAGGCAGAAAATGATATATCTTATGTACAGTAAATGAGACAGTCATCGTTATCTAGTTGAATGCTGAATGGAAAAAAACATGAAAATTGTGTACCTTCAACACCTCAACAGCAAGTTTGTGCCTTGAAAGTTCCTCAGTTAAGGACTTCTTTTCCTGCGATTCATCATAAAAAGTATTCAGAGATGAAACTGAATAAAAGGGATGAGGTTTTGGAAAATGTAAAAAAAAAAAAAAAAAAGTGAGAAAGCACCTTACTAACTCTCTGAATAACTTCAAATATTTTCCTCTCTATGTTCTGCCGTTTTTGTTTCTCTTTCTTGTTTTCCTCCCTTTCTTTTTCCAGTATTTTTTCTAACATCTGATTACAGAAAGTTAGAAAATATCAACATCAAGTCCCAATTTTTACAACATAATACAAACCTGTATCCTTGTGTCCTTTTCTTTTGTAGCCTGTTCAATTGATGTTTCACCTTGGGTTTTCCGGGCTATCAAAAGTTTGAGCAAATTAGTTACTGAAGCAATCAAGCAAAATATTGGACATGTAGAATCAGTACCAGATTTAAACTCTTCTATCTCTTTTAGGAGTGTTTCTTTTTCCTGGTTCAGCTCCTCCTTCTCTTTTGTTATATTTTCATTTTTCTTCTGAAAAATAAGGATTTTACAACAGCATGACTAAATTAAAGAATAAAGATACCATAGACAACAACATTAAAAAAATCAAAAACCATCACCAACAATCAAGATTCAAATTACACGGTAGGTAAAGTTCAGGAAGAACTGTAACAACCTTCATAGCAGAGATATATTTCTTTTGCTTTTCACTTTCCATCTTGATAGTTCCCTGAAATTTACATAATAACATAGGATCAGTATGCACCCAGATGCAGCCATGTATGATGATGGACACTAAATGAAATTACTTCGAGTTGAACAGCATCATTAATTCTTCTCTCCTTTTCAGCTAAATCAAGCTCGCTTTTCGCAAGGTTTTCAGTCAATTTGGATATAATTTCTTGTTTGTCTGAAATCTCCATCTCAAATTTCTTCAGAAGCGCCTAGATAAAAAAATAAAATAGAAGAAAATACTGATGAGCTATATAAACAATAAAATTCAGTGTGAACATATCTACAGTTAGCAAGATAGTCTGGATTAGAGATGACAGTGCTACAAGCAGGAAACATCTGAAACCACCATTAAATGGAAACTGAAGCCATAAAAAGTAAAAACAATAAAGATACAGAACAAAGGAAAAAAAATCAAGAAAACTGATCTAGGAGATCTCTATCGATGCATGCATACCATCACCACCAAATAGTAAGAAAGGTTACAATGATTAAAAACGATCAGCAACAACAAACCATGCTGAGTGTCTGTATGGCTTGTACCAATCAAATTTAATGGCACTTGATACTACCCAAACTGTACGCTCCATGTCAGATAAGTAAATACCACTATACCAGGTGTTATAGACTGGTATTTTGAACCATAAGCAGATCATCTGATATCATAAAGATGAGAAAAAATATATCAGACATTCTTAATTTGATCGCCTCCTGATGGAAAATCTGTGCAGATTAGAATCTTATAAAAAAAGGCCAGTCATCAAAGCATTACAGTCTTAACTTGAATGAAGCATTTGTAGCCATGAATTAGGTGTTAATTGAGTAGCTATTGGCCGTCACATATACTCTCCTACTCATATTGTGAGTGCTATTAAAGGGTTAGAACCTGCCAGTTAGTAAACAATTCCTTGATCATGGATGTGCAATAGATTGACTACAAAATAAATGCTAAGTGAGGAAAATGCCAACATCGTCAAATGACCATGCATTCACACCACCATCTTTTACTCCAAAATTCCTTTTTAAAAAGTATGCTTATACAAACATGAAATGAGATAAAAAGGCCTTAAAATATCATTAATTGATATTTGCTGAATTATTGTATGCAAATGTAGATAAGATGAACTTGCCTTTGTTTGCTCAACTTCACTTTTCATCTTCTTATACTCCTCAGGATCAATATTTTTAGAATAATCAACCAACTGCAGCATGAACAGAAGAATTTAGAAGATATTTTACTTGTTTGCTCATAACTTATGGCCAGGGAAATAGAGAACCTCAGCAATTCTATTATTTAGGTGGTCTATCTCAATTCTCAGTATGTTAACATCATTCTGGGAATATTCATACTGCAACTGCTTCTCTCTTAGAAGGTTTTCAAATGTTTCAGCATCTACTCTGGCTTTTTGAACTTCATCACGATATCTCTGTGCAAAAAAAAAATAATGATTATCTTTTTAGTTAAATATTTTTAGCTACGAGAATTACCTTTTTTTATTGAATAATCACGAATCTAAGGATTGGATGCTGAAAACAATAGAGGTTTGAAATAAAGAAATTATATGCAGAATGCAAGCATATAATTAATGGTAAAAAAGTTTTTTTGAACCTGGCATTCCTCAAAATTGTGCTTATTCTCCTCGCGAAGTTGCACATTACTTTCACGAAGCAAATTTATTTCTCTTATCTGCATGGAGTTGATAATACCAGTGAAACTGAGATTGAACACTGAGTAACCAATGTTGACGATGCATCCACAAACAAAATAAGGGAACAAAAAATTTCAAGTCTAAAATTGTCACCTGAATCTGCAGAGCCTTAAATTCTTCATCATTAAACATAAGTGCTCTATCATTCTCACGTCTAGAGTGGAGAAGCTCTTTAGCTGCCTCAGAAGCCTTAAGAGCAGAATCAAGCTAAAAGGCAAATAATATGGCAATTTAATTCAATAAAACTGATGCTTATGAAGAGCAAAAAAGAAAAACTATATGTACATGCTTTAGTATGCTTGTAATGGCTGATAAAGGAACTAATTTATAAGTAATACATCCTATAGGCTGATGACATGAAAAATCATCCGTCTCAGTAGTTATTTGTTAAATGATAAAGTGAATGCTATCAAGTCCCGACAGAGGATTTCCTATTGGAAACTACTAGTGGCATGTAAAATCTTCATCAGTACCTCCTTGTAGAAGAATAGAATCAAAATATGCAAACCTCTCATGGGAACTGCATGTTTTTCCATCATAACTATTCAATCCATTCTATTTAAAGCTTTTAATTCCTAAAGCGTTTCCCCACAAATAAAACCTTTTTCTATTGTTTAATCTAATTGCATTCTCATCAATTATCTACAAATAGCATACACGAAGGACTATCTTCAATTGACGAGTTCAATTAGTACAAGTATAAAGTAACTTAGAGCATGTTTCCTAGAAGAAGGAACCTGTGTCAGGGACCCACCTTTTCCCTCATTTCCTTGGGAATAAATGCAAGGGAGCGAAGAAAACAATAGGAAATATTTTCCTAGTTTTGGCTCAAATTATTTTCACCCATATGGAGCAGAAAGTGCAAATTTCATGCAAGCATAGGAACTTAGAATACAACCTTGGAGGAGTCTATAATTGAAGGAAAATCATGTCATACTGCTAATAGATTTCACACTGCTAAATACAATATCATATATTTCTTTCATCACATCAATATAGTTACTGGATATTCTAGTCTTTCAAAGAATGTTTGGTGGATCCACACAAACTAGAAAAAAATTTGTTCCATCTTCAATAGATATTAGAAACTGCATTATATTTCAAAGAATTTACCTTTAGAAGAAAACTGCAATAAAAAAACATTACTTGAAGGTTGAGCCAAACTACAAAAGGTAACTTACCTGAGCTTGAAGTCGTGACTTTTCCTGCTTTAACAAAGTTATCTCTGTCTCTGCCTGCATATTTCCGTCAGTAATGACAAGCACAAAATATTACCAGGCACGCTTTAGAAAAATCCACTTACTATTTCTTTTGAGCGGCGAAGATACGTGATAACATTATGCAAGTCACTCTCAGCTTTCAAATCCACAGATTGGGAGGAAAGTCCAGCAGAATTGCGCTCTTTTTCAGCAAATCTGATGTGGAGAGACTCCAGCTGACTATGCAATATTTTATTCTAAAACACAGGAGAGTAACCACATTAAAACCAACAAAAATTTACTACAAGATGAAGGCCTGCCAAGCCAAAAATCAGTTGCAATTATTTTATTTTTTTCCCCAAAAAGTATCTTAAATAACAAAAACATACTTGTTCATTCAATTCATTGTATTTCTTTTCAGCTTCATCCTTCATAGCATTTAATGTTGCCTTATCATTGTCCCAAGATGACTTTAGGATCTCCTGAAAGCACAAAAAGGGATGACATATGTACGTTCATGGACTAAGTGGGCAACCAGTAAAGTATTAACACAGGAACAGGTACACTAGATTTTCTTGCATTCGACAAATGGATTTATCAAGAAAATCATCAGATTCCTCAAGTTGTCATGATGAAATTGCATGTCTGAAAGTAGGAGAAAAAAACATATGCAATGAATATCGATCATATTGCAACTCATCAGAAAGCTTTTGTATGAATACATATACCGCTTATTTAAATCATAGTTCTTCAAAATTGGCTGGTCATGATTCAACTCGTCCAAGTGAAACTAGGATTGGCCAGGCCAAACAATATTTCAACTGAGATGTGAATGCACTCAAACTCCACATGAGGCTTGTAGGAAAAGCAAATCACCAACAATCTTTAACAGCTACCAAGGATTCTGGTGCAACATCCCATGTAAAAAGCACCACCTTTGTTCTAACCACCAAATCCATTCTAATTAATTCATCATTTAGCAGCTAAGTGAATATCAACAAGCATTAGAGAACATAGTCCATAATATTCATCATATCCATATGCTCATGATTCCTTTACATACACGCAGTCTGCTATTGTAAACATTGAGTTGGTCCAAATTCAAAAACTTTAGGCAAGTCAGGCAAACTAACAGAGAAATTGGCAAACATGTAATGTGCCCACCATAAGCTCCCATCTATGACTTTATACTGGATCCACTACATGAAGTTCAAGTTTGTAACAGTAAGGTAAAAAAATACATCAGGATATCAAGAGACAGTTCAAACATATACTGGCAAAATTTCAATATTTTTCCTCATGCTTTCCTAAGAAATTCCACCTACATTCAGTACATGCGCACATGACTAATTAGCATCGACCTAAATTTTTTACAAATCTAATGAGCTGAAAAGTATATATGAATCTAACACAAAGCAAGCAAAATTGTTCTCTTTGACACATAAGGAGGATGAAGAAGACAGAAAACTATAAAAGATATGACCTGCAGATAAAAAAAAATATATGAAAACAAACAAGTTTTTGAAATATTAAAAGCAATGAAATAAAATCAATGGCAAATATTTAAGAGCAAAAATGTATACATTTTCACTTTTCTGCATATCTGAAACCTCTTTCAATTTTGTGATTTCACATTGCATCAAAGATAACTCATTAGATGTTTTAGTCAACTCCTGAATTGTCTCAGATTGAAGAATAACCTGTAATCATCACCAAAAAAATGAGTGAAACAAAACCTACAGGTTATAGCAAGGGGGAAAAGAAAAATGGCAGCAGTTGTAAGTAAAACTTTTGAAATTCAAAAGAATTAACAAAATTTAACTGAATATTTTCTAGAACAATTCAAGATAGAACTAAAAGAAAATCAGAGAAAAATGAAATAAAAATTTAGCTGATTCTCATAGTTGTCCTTCTACCTGTCTTTCATAGTTGTGCTGGGCGGTTCGCCAACGTTCATGTTCCCTGTCTAGATCTCCTTTTAAAGAAGATAGTTGTGTTTCCAGCGCATCTATTTGAGTCCTACAAAGATATTGGATAAACAATATGAGTATTTATGGAAAATGGATAAGAACTATATACAATGAAGTAGGCAAAATGACAGCATACACTTTTTGAGCAATTTCCACCCTAAGATCAGAAGTTTCAGCAAAAAGAGCTGAGATTTCCCTATCTTTCACTTCAGTAAGAGTGAGAATCTCTTCACACTTCAATATATATTTTTTCTCAAGCTCAGATACCTTATCCTTGAGAGAAGAAACTTCATCATCTAATGTCTTTTTCACACTTTCCGCCTACAGCCATCAAACCAAAGCATAAAACTCTTAATGTTAAATAATCTCATAACATAATTTGAAAGATCTGGGTTCCTATCAATTGGCTTAAAAAAACACTAAACCACCTCTATTTTGTATGCCTCATATGCAGATTCAATTTGCTTCAGAGCGATTTCGTTCGTGTGTGCTATTTCTTTGTACTGTTCACAAAAACAAGCCCAAGAATTTGAAGATTAAGAGAATACCATGATAATGAATACTGTGCCAAGTACCTGAATCATATAATCCTTGTTTGCGCGTGCCTCCTCCCTCAGTCTTTCTAATTCCTCTCTGACTCTCCCAATGTCTCCAGTATCCTATTAGAATCATCAAAAGAAATAGCATTGACATAAGTAATTGTTAGCCCCAAAATTCTATGCATTAACATAGCTTGAGAACGACAACTATGTTTAACAAACACCTGAATTTCAGGCAATAAAAATAATATACTGTTTGTATCAACTTGCAAACACTAAGAATCATGTGTTAACATAAAACATGGAAGAGTGCCAACTTGAAAATACACACCAGATTCTATGAAGCTCTCAAAGAATTACAAAGTGGAAACAAAACAAGAATTCTAACGAAGTTGCAGACCTCTATCATGAGTACCAATTTATCGCATACTAGTCAACAAGTTTTAAAAAAATAGAGTAAAGTAATCATCTATAGTAGCAAGAAATAAACGACAAAAAAAGGACTTACAGAGGTAAACAACCAACAAGCAGCACATACCTCATTTGGAGAAAACACTCGATGCTCATATATGTTATCCCCCTTGCCAACCTGTAAAATTGCATGTATGACATAAATAGCACATATATATTTCAAAGTAAAAAAAAAAAAAAACAGAATAATTAAAACTATCTGATGCAAATTACGAATTTATTCATCTTATAAATTTTAAAATTGTAGACGATTTAGGTAACCATCCTATTTTAAGTGTCAAAAAGTTTTCTATCTTTTAATTTAGAACGACATTAGGAATTTGGATTGTTTTTTTAGTTAGATAGGATTTTATGTTTCCAAGTTGTAGTTAATTTATTTATCAAGTAATTTGAGTCTTCTTAGATAAGTGAACATATATATTACCTTATTTATTTAATTTTGTTTTCAATTTTAAGTGGGTTTGAACCTTCAAAAAGACCCTAACTCTCTCTTTCTAATGTATCTTAGAATAAATAGTATTTTAATTGATACATTTATAGTTGTGAAAATCTGGTGTTCCCAGTTCATCTTTCTGCAATCTATAATGCATAGATTGGTATCGGAGTTGTAACCTAATGGTTCAGTTAGATACTTCCTCTACTTTCTTGCTCTACTATGCATTACAATTCTTCAGCATCTAATCTACTCCTAACCACTATCAAACCAACTCTATTAGGGGAGAACGTAAGGTGTTGTGATCGTAAAGTACTTCTAAAGCTTAAAGAGAAGTTATACAAAACGACGGTTAAACATGCTATGTTATATGGAGTTGAATAATGAAAATATAAAACTAATACACAAGAAGAAGACAAGAATCATAGAGATGGTCAAAGATACAAGGATAGATAGGATAAGAATGAGAACATTAGAAAGAAAATAGGAGTTACACATATTGAGGAAAGACTTCGAGAGACATTCAAGGTGGTATAAATATGTACTTAGCATGCTAATAAATGCACTAGTTAGGCGATATGAAACTATGACAAATACACCCATTAATTAAGAAATAGGGAGACAAAAAAACTTAATTAGCAATGATAAAATAAGATAACGTGCATTTAAATATAAAGGATAATATAGTAGGGGACCAAGTCCAATGGCGTAGGAGGATCAATATAGTTAACTCCACTTGGTGGGATAAAGGCTTTGTTGTTGTTTATCCTCTCGCACAATAAATTCTTGCTCCACCCACCGACGTACCAACGCTCATATTTGAACACTAATCCAGAAAAATAGATGACCACGACTGCACTTGCTCTCTCCTATTGCCAAGCTAACAAATACTAACAAAGGAACATGCGACGCCTTGTTCCAACTATGACAATGCCTTCTCCACCTGTTGTAGCCTCTTCAATGACTCATCATTATTGGTACTCACCCACCACTGCCTCTATTCCCGCCGCCTCACCACTCATGTCTTTGTTTGAGAAGAAGTCAAGCTTAAAGAGAGCTACCCAACATCACCTGCTATCCACACAATCGCCTCATCTCTAGACCAAGCCACCCTCGTGTTTTATCCTTCCAATCTTCATCTTACTTCTACTTCCAATATGTTTGCATTCCACCTTCACCGCCCCACAACAACACTCAAATGTGCAAGCCATACAATCCTATTGAAGAAGAAGAGCGGGATAAAGTGTTGCAAACCACAATAAAGTTGTGACCTCTACATGAGACAAGAAAAGGAGAGAAAAAAAAGATAAGAGACATGAGAGTCAATAGTTGCGAGCTCTACATGAGTTCCAATCTAAGAATTTAGAATCTAACCTATAGCAACAAGATAAGAGTATTTAATTGCAACAACTAAATTACAAAATCTTGATCGACCCTTAGCAATTTATGATCAGACTAAACTTGTATCATCTCAATATAAACACACCTCTTGAAATATCCTTTGCTTATTTAGTTGTAAGTTTGAATTATTTGCATATAAGCACACTAAAAAGTAAGGTTTTAGCCTTGATAGAGTAAAGACACCAACCTTGGTAGAGTAAAGACGGAATATATAGAATTTGAGTTTAAAAGTAATAGGCTTAGCAAGACGTAATAAGATAAATAAACTAAAATTATACATGACACAAATATTGATTATTATAAACTACGAAATGATATTGGTAAATTATCGACTTCTATTCATAAATTTAAATATCTAATTTGAACCGATTCAATCTAAAATGACGAGCAACCCGAATAAACTAAATAGCGCTTGCATAAGCGCATCCAAATGTTACTTTATTTGACTGAAATGCAAATGGTTGACAAGAGGAAATGTTATATCAATTTCAGTTAAAACTGTTATATATTTCAAAATGATAATTTTTAAGTTCCTAGTTGACACACCCAGCTCACGTTCGTTTTCGATGCTTTCAACTTTCTTACTTTCCATGATCACTCTTTCTTTGCTTCAGTAGCTTGGCCCTTTTCCTACTTAACAAAATCCAATGGCTCCTTTGATTTCTTGAACTCATCATCAACAACACCCAACGTCCTTTGGTTTCTCTCATAATTATAGTCGATCTAAAGGCATCCAACCAGAATATTTAGGCTAACTTCATTGATAAACTCAATTATTTGCTTATCAATTATTTGATAAACTCGGCCCGATCAGCATCCACAATTACTCATAGTCGTACTTTGACCATCTTTTTTTTTAATCCGACCTTAAGCGTAAACAATATGCAACTATTTGGTTAAAATTAATAATCACACATGAGTTTTCTTTTATAATGCTTCTAAAACATTGTTAATCATCATAAATGTTCCTAATCTCGCAGGTAATCTGGTTCATGAGGCTATAAATCTCTGCCGTCCGTGGATGCGATCGATCTCCACAGACGAACACGTGTACATTGCCTCTCCCTCCTACCCAGCTGCAGCCAGGCCTTTTACTCGGCCACCTCCGCCACGCCTCGTGATCTTCCTCTGAATCGATCTCACCGTACACGTGGCCAGAAGATTTGTGAGCCGCAGGATTTAGTGGGTCCATCCACAGAATCCTTCTCGTGGCTGTCCCACCAACGGCCTTCTCGCTCGCGATAAACCACGTGCCCAGCAACGCCCCCCACGCCGCCGGCGCCGCTGAGGCGAGCTGCTCCGCCGCATCGAACCGCCCGGCACGGACCAGCATCCCCACCACGCACGCCAGGTGCTCCGGCCCCGCCGGGATCTCTTGCTCCGCCATAAACCTCAGCACCTCCTCCGCCCGGTCCACCATCCCCGCGTGGTCGCACGCCGTCAGGGCCCCCAGGCACGTGACCGCGTCCGGCTCCGCTTTCCCTCGCATCGTCTCGAATAGCCGCAGCGCCTCCGCCGCTCGCCCATGGTGCGCCAGCCCCATTACTATCGCGTTCCAAGACACTGCGTCGTGCTTCGCCGGTGGCTCCTCGAACGCCCGCCGCGCGCCCTCCATGTCGCCGCTCTTTGCGTACATCGAGACGAGGGCGTTGCGGAGCACCGGATCGGCCGCCGGATTCGCCTTCGCCACCAGACCGTGCACCTGTTCGCCGATCTCCAGGCGGGCAACAGATCCAACGGCCCCCAGCAGCGCGGCGAGCGCGTAGTCCCCCGGGGCGAACCCGTCGGCGCGCGACTCCGCCAGAGCCGCAAATGCCTCCTCCATCCGCTCGTTGCGGACGAGCCCCGAGATAAGGGCGGTCCACGCGGTGGCGTCGCGCTGCGGCATTCTGTCGAACAGCCTCCGCGCCTCCTCCACTTCACCCGCGTTGAAGTTCGCCTAGATCACCGTCTTCCACGTCACCATCATTGTGATCCAATACATCCGGCTCGTATCGGCCGCGATTTCGTCGAACAGGCGCCGGACTTCTTCCAGTCGCCCGATCCGAGCGTACCCCTCGATCATCGAGTTCCAGCAGACGGCGTCGCGAGCGTCAGCCCCGCCGTCGAACAGGTGGCGCGCACAGTCCATGTGCCCGAACCGAGAGTACATATGGATCAAGCCCTTCGTCAACCTCCCGTCGCCGAAGTCCACCTCGCCGGTCCCCTGCACCAGCAAGTGCGCGTGAACCTGCTTCCCCAGGAGGGGGAAACCCAGCCCGGCGCAGGCGTAGATCAACGAGAGCATCGTCTCCTCGTTGGGCTTCACGCCGTCCGCCGTCCGCTTCATCTCTAAGAACAGCGCCACCGCCTCGTGGTGGAACCCATTCCACGTGAATCCTCCGATCATCGCCGTCCAGCAAACCACATTGCGCTCCGGTATCATCTCCCGGAACAGATCGTACGCTTCCCAGATGTTCCCCTCTCGACCGTACCCGGAGATCACCGACGTCCACGACACCACATTGGATGAACCCTGCTCCACCATTTCCTCGAACAGGCTTCGGGCTTCCGGCATGCGCCCCTTCTCGGCGTACCCGGCGAGTAGCGCGTTTCCGGAGGCGGCGTTTCGGTGGGGCATTTCGTCGAACAGCTTGCGGGCGCCTGCGAGGTCCCCGGTCCGAACCAGAGCGGAGAGCATGGCGTTGTAGGAGATCACGTTTCGTTCCGGCATGGCGGAGAAGAGCGCACGGGCTTCTCCGATCCGCCCGTCGCGGGCGAGCGCGCAGAGGGCGGAGGTGTAGGAGACAACGTTGCGGGACGGCATCCTGTAGAAGACGTCGAGGGCGGCGGCGGTGGATCCGGAGTATAGGTGAGCGGAGATGAGGGCGTTCCAAGTGACGACGTTGCGGCTGGGCATGAGGTCGAAGAGAGCGACGGCATATGGGAGGAAGCCGGCGCGGGCGAAGCGGGAGATGGCGGCGGTCCAGCGGACGACGGCGGAGGGATCGTTGGCAGAGCTTTCGATAATGCAACGGGCTGCCGGGAGGTCGTAGCGGCGAAGACATTGAAGGAGGGGGAGGTCGCCGGAAAGGAGGGCGGCGGCGGACGGCCGGAAGCGGCATGGGGGCATCAATCTCTTCACAACAGAAAACAGAGATGAGGCTCCAGTTTACAATTCTTTTTTCATTTTTAGAAAAATGTGGTCGCTAATGATTTTTTTTTTTATTTTGAAATTATAATGAAGATCTAAACAAGTTAATAAATATGAAATGAACCAAATAAATTTGATATTCACTAATAAATTTATATATTTTTTAAATTAAAAACGAATTTGAATAATTTATTAAATTAAATAAATATGTGTTAAGTTTATTGATGTTTATGAATAAAGATTTTGAATTGTTGTTATATTCATTAATAAATTTTTTATTAAATTTATAAATAAATAAATTAATTAACAAGTTTGTAGTATCAAACTGACCGTTTGAGTCACTCCCAAAGATTAGACTTTGAGAGGGGAAAAAAAAATATATTGATAGGTGATAGGGATAGGGAGGTGAACGGAGAGTTTTTGTCGTGATCTTGACTCTTGTCGAGGAAAAATCCAAGTAGAAGAAGGCGGGTCAAATCGGGTAGGTGGTTAGATCCCGTAGCAGCTCGACAGTGTTTAATTAACAGGAGCTTGACGGTATTCAATGGGAGCTCGACGGTCTTTATGGAGAGCTCGGCCGTATTCGATTAGAGATTGACAGTGTTTGTTAGGGACTCGACAGTGTTTATTAAGAGTTCGGTGGTATCCACCGTGATTTTACAGTTATCGTTAAGTAATAAAAAGATATCGATCTTATAAAAATTATAAATCAAATACTAACCGGAATTGCAAAGCATGTTAGTTAAAAAGCAGCAAGAGTTAAGGACAAGAGAAAGAGACGAGAGAGTTGAGAGACTAGAGCAAAGGAGGATTGAGAGAGGGCAAGTGCAAAGAGCGAGAAAGAATTGAGGGAACGATTTTAGAATTTCGATTTCCCTAGTTAACATTCTCAAGTATTATTCACTCTCCTACCTCGATGTTTATTTGCTTGTAGGGTTTCTTAACCAAATAATTGATACGAACTCGTGAGGATTATATCGGAGTGCTTATTACAAATTCAACACTATTAAATAAAGTGGTAACGTTAGAGCCGCTTAAAAGGTTATCGGAATAAAGGATTTGCGGTAAATTTATTAGGACTTAAGTTATGCCTAACTAGTCCGGAGATTGATGGTAATTCTCTCAAGTTTGCTGGAAAATGCACCTTAAAATCTGCCTTTAATTATCAAATTAGCCGATCGAAGTTGATACACTAAATAAATACGATCCAAATCTAAAACAAAATCTATCAATCTTTAATTTCTTTTCAATGATTTGACTGGTACAATTATCTTAAATAAAAAACGTTTGAATAAAATAATAAACTAATTCGATCGACTGGCTCGTATCGAGCCTTGACTGTGTGGTCCGTCCTCCCTGTGCACGTCTAACATCTTGCACGGATGTTCCGCGCAGAATTTTGTTAAAAAAAACACCTCAAATTTTACAAATATCTAAAAATTAATTTTTAATTTTTTTAAAAAATATTTTTATTCCCAAAAGACCTTTTTATTAGTTATAATGATTTGGAGTGACTTTAAGGGCGTGCTTGATAGACCGATTTAGAAGGCTGAAATAGAAATGAAATATGTTTCATTTTTATTTTTGATATTTGGTAGACGGAAATTGAAATCTAAATATAGGTTTTATATCTCTAATTTTATAACTCACACTTCTTAAATTATCATTAAATTCATTCCCTTCTCAATTAAATTTATTATCATTCTCATTGCTAAATATATATTATCCCTAAATTTTAAGGTCATGTAGAATATTACAATGGATAAAAGCAACCAGTAAGTACTACAACTTGTTTAGAGCGTTTAAGATTTAAATTTATATTGTTTAGCAACTGCACAATTTAAAGTTTAAATAATTTTAATTAAATTTATAAATAATATTGTAATATGATAGTGTTTGAAGATTCTAATTTTTAAATTATAAATTATAAATTCATTTG
>JBBPFQ010618115.1:0-15783 GCA_037974815.1 Kaempferia elegans | reverse complement strand
TAGGATTAACAACACCGCTAGTAGAGAACCATCTATAAATACCTTAGGTTGGTGACATTAAAAAACACACCTTAATTAGGTCGGTGACATTAAAAAGCACACCTTTTTTGCCCTTTTGGCTAAGATCAAGTGTAATATCTGTTCCTATCAGTTTAATATCTGATATAAAAAATTAAATTATTTTTTTTGTATGACGGAGAATCTATTACAGTTTTGCTCTGAGGTTCTCTAGCGTCCCCTGGTGTTGTACTACTACATGTGGGGTTTTCTAGAGTCCCTCTTGCGTTGTACTACTACATGAGCTGGACGCATCATTATGAAGTCTAATTTATTATATATTATATTACACATGTAACGCGTATGCACGATCACTAGTATATATATATAATCTTTGCCCAATATTCCAAAGAATGAATGTTGGCAAGGCCCATTTTTGGCCAGGTTCATTTTTTGTTTTTTTTCCAATCATTGATTGAATTTAAAAAATAAAATAAAAAGTACCTGACAATGTTTATTTTTTTAATTTTTCCAAACGATTGAATTATATAACAAAACAAAATTAAAAACAGTTAGTGTTGCCCACCTTTAGGTGGCCCAATTGCTTGCCACAAGAGAATATTTGAGAGGAAGAGATATTTAAAAAAAAAAACGCTCTTCAATTATCTCCATTATGGATGCCCTATGTTTGTAACATCGTATCAGAGCAAGCAATCCGACTGTCATTGTGCAACAATTTCTAACAAGTCAAGGACATTGATCTTTTTGTCAGTTCTAAGCTCAACAACGAAGACAAGAGTGTTGCTGTCTTCAATTTTCTTCGTAGCAGGTAGATTCAGTAGTCAAGGGATATGATCCGGGTAATAAGAGGAGAAAAATATCTGATGAAATTGTCAGGTGAGTAATGTCCCGAGGTCACCTCGGGTATAATAAGTCACGAGGTCAGCTTGGGCAAAATAAGTCCCGAGGACTCCTCGGGCAAACTCTATTGAGAAACCCCTCAAGTATGAATGTAAGACCTCTTATGAAAGGCTCGCACGCTTCTCCTCCGGGAATTTTGGTAATAATTAACGCTAAAAAGGACGAGAGATCCTATTATTAGGGAAAATATTTATTGTTCGATTATTTGGTAATAAATAATTGAAAACGCAATCAAGGAAATATATCTATCGATTTCTTTCCCTTATTGACAGGATCGTAAATATCGGAACGGTTGCCAACACACATTCCAAATTGCTAAATCAGCCCTAATCATGGAAAAATGACACCCGCCGCTTCTATATAAGGGAGGAGAAACCCCAGGTATTGGCTCTCTAAGTTCCTCCTTCTCGCAACTACTACTACTCTCTCTTTCTGACTTGAGCGTCGGAGGGGTTTCTGCCGGAATTCTTCCGGTGGGTTCCCTTTAACATTCGTGTTGATCTCGCAGGCTTCCTTTTCTCCTCGTCAGCAGCGTCCACCTCCTCGTCTTAGGTTGCTTCTCTGATTCCGGCCTTCCACGTAGTTCCTCACTGGAATAACAATAATTCCACTTTTTAATTTGGTCTCTAACAACCTGTGGGATTGATTACATGTACATCCAAGGCATATTAAAAAGGTTTGGACTTGAACATAGCAATGTGGAAAAATAACTGTCTGCCATTCGATTCAGACAGTGATCGGAGTGAAATTTAGAAGATAGAAAAGGTACGGTGCGTTTTCCATATGTAGAAACTGTTTTCACTATCATTCAAAAGTACAACTAATTATTACACTTGCTATTTAGTGAGATAGAATCTGTAGTCATTTTCTTGTTATTTCCATTGCTAATATTACTAACCTCTATGGATCAGAAGCGTTGGTTATCAGGGAAAACGAGCCATTTTCGGAAAACCTCTAGGTCAACATTTTACTCAGATTGCAAGATAAGAACAAGGCAGTGTTAAAAATATTAATACGTGATCCACAGAATGCAAATCTGAGATGCACGATTTGAAAATAAACAAAACCCATACGCTATGCAATATGTGATTAACCCTTATGAATGAGAATGCGTACATAATAATAACCCTTCAAAATTCAGTGATATCCATACACAAGAAATTGGAATCTCAGTTTATTAGTTTATATCCGAATAACAAGCTACATCTACAAAATGCACCACCTTTCAGACCCGATCATTAAACATGAAAGTCATGCCTTTAGTGATCAAAGAATGGAACATTAAGTAATAACAGCGAATCTCTCCTCTGAATGGGTATGCAAGAATTATGTACACCAGTCCAACCCTTTGGTTATCCCCCTGAAGGAGGTGTCAAGGTTGCAAGGCTAAAATTCTAGCATGTAGGCTACGAGCATTTGGTATCTCCAGGAAAAGTATAGATTATTAGCTGACACGTGTAGTGATGTAGCGACCTTTCTCCAAGTCACATATAGATTTTAGTCGGGGTTGCTTCCATTTATACCCCAACCAAGCAGCAAAGCCCAGCAAAGCGGATGTCACAAGAAACAATAGCATGACGTTATCAGGCAGTACAGTCTTTGCCCAATCCTTCTCTAAAGTCTTTGTAGCCTGCGTAAGGTAGGCTCCCAAAGCCCATTCAATTTGGATGCCTCCCGCCTGATTTGCATACTCGATCCTGTTTAGGAGATTAAGGCTAATTTCAATGGAACTATTGCTGCTAGGAAAAAGATGAAAAACTTGTGGTAGGCACTTGATCTCCAAAAGATTATGTTAAATTCAGTGAGAACGTATCTAACATATTTTCAATAGTGTACGTATTTGGTTTAAGTTGGGTGGGGGCAAGTACGAGAGGTGTTGAAGTGGTAATTACAGTTTAATTATGGATACATGCATCATAATTATTTATCATAATACAACCAATTGATTATAGAACATTATAGTGTAAATAAGGAGGCAAGTTACTTTGTTCAAGAATGTAATCAACACAAATGCCAGTTCAGCTTTCATTAACTTTGAACATCAAGTTAAACATGTTTCTTTCCTTCTTATTTTTTTGTGGAATGGATAAACAGAGAGTTATAGCACTAGATGCTTAAATCTTATTCACTCTATTAAAAAAAAATGTTAGGTCGCTCTGAGGTTTCTAGTTTATGCAATAGATTTAGGTTTGACTAGCTTGAAGACCACAACTGTCTAGGGGTGGTCCCTTATCAAGAATAAGTTATCTGCCTTCTCCCATCTCACATGTTAAAATGCAGATGCTAATCCAACAAGGTACTCCTAGGACTGTCAGAAACTCATTCATATCTAATTTAGACCTGTTGGTCCATTTAGGTGAAAATGTTGTCACATAAAACCGTGTCTGCCAGGTCCAACTGACTAATAATGAGTTAATTCACCAACTAGATGGTGGTACCGGACTTGTATTGAGATAACCATTTAAAATGAGGGTGGGTATTTTCAATTTTATTTTAGATGCACCCTTGGATATTATGAAACTAGACGCATTTGGTGGTCAATTCCCAACTTTTAATGCCTGGATTGAGAATTTTGGCAACTTATGTGGGAATTTCTAGGGAAGGATCTGATAACATACCTCCTGTCATCCAAAGAGATGCCAAAACTATCATGCAGGAGGGCCACAATATATGCTGCTGAGAAGCAATATCGAGACAGATCTTCAGTTGCAGAAGGATATTTCTGCTTATTCTTTGACCAATCTTCTTCACAAAACTCTTACCCAGCCAGTATTAAATCAGACAGTGATGACCTTGGATTCAGACCAAAGAACTGTTACACGTGCAAATAGATTAGTAATTAAATACAATAACAACAACCAAGCCTTATACGCATAGTAGTTAAATGAACAAGGAAAAAAAAAGTCCATCAACACAATTAGAATTTAGAAAAAAGGACTCCAATTTGCTTGGTCCTATAACTCATACAAATTGTGGGCACCAATTTGCAAGTATTTTGTAGATGCATACAATAAACCACTTATATATGAAAAAGGATAGCAGCATCATGGGAAAGAGACAAACCTTTGAAGTATAATAGAAATTCTCAGTTGCTATAAATTCCCCTTGAACCTTTGGTAAGAAACTCGATCCCAAGTGGCACTGTTGGTACAGGCAATTGTCTGGAGAACATAATGTATGCTAGTAATACAATTATAGATATGTAAATCAAGTTGGGCTCGACTACAGATAGATATTTAAACCACAAAAAAGTTATTTCTCATCTATATGGTAAGAATTATCCGTGTTTAACTATTTTAGGTGATGTATGTACGTATTTTATCTAAATGTAACTCAAAATTTAGAGGTAGTTCACATCTGGATGATGCTTGACAGTACTCACTTGAATGTTAGCGTATTTAATGATGAACAGTCTTATTAACATGTATTCCAAGGTAGAAGAGACTGATACTCCAGAAAATAAAAAATAACACAGATAGAAGATTTTTACAACCTTTTTCCTTCTGAAGTAGAGTTAATGCCGCAGACCTACACTTTGAGAAGTTACCCCCTGCATGAAAACAAGGTTTATATTCCAGATAGGTATTCACGACAACAAGCATTGATGTCTATTATCCCTCACCGTGAGAAAATTCATTAGGAGAACAAGGATCAATATTAGTTCTCTCTTGATCTGACTCTTCATCTGCACAGAGCTATTCTCCATTCAATAGAATTGTAAAGTAAATAGTAAGTTTACCAGTTTCTAAGTTAGATAAAAGATATGTAGAGAGAGAGGCAATATCAAATGCATAAGAGGTGCAGTTGATAAGATTCTTGTCAAGTATAGTGCAATTAAAGAAAGATGAAAGAATTATACCTACAAAATATTTAGTGATCAACATATAGAAAATTTAGCTATGGAGACCAATAATTAGGGTATGGGTATTTTTGGAAATCATAAATTTGTTTCTAATGCTATATTAAATAAAGATAAACAAGAAAGGTTAAACAAGCTTCAAAGAAAATAAAAGTAGTCTTTTTTACAAGTAGATATCGATTAAAGGTAAATCTCTATGTTCCTACATTAAAAATCATCACGTTGAAGATCAACTTGTATGTTTATTCACAAATAATATAGATAAGAAACAAATACAGTCACTTTAGAGATATATGCAACTGTAAGTGTAAGCATGTGATCAAATTTTTCATCAAAAAAAAAGTATGTGATCAAATGGGGATGTTATGCAAGTGTGGGCATTGTGAACAACTATAAGTGCAAGCAAGGGTGGATAAGCATTGTCCCATCGGGATGGACAATTGGCTAGCACATGGTTGCCACCATGAGATCTGGGGTCAAATCCTAGCTAATAGTTGGGCCAAGGCTAGTAGCCACTCATGATTTATCTCTTCCGTATTGGCCTAAGGATGAGCTCGGGCTGGCGGAGGAATTGGGAGTGAGCGAATTGCCTTTTATAACCAAGGATGAATAAGCATTTGCCCCCACGGGCTAACACAGATAGTTCATGCAAGGGTGTTGCTACCAATAAGCTAAAGATTGATTTCCAACGGGTGCAAAATGTCCGCTAATTGATTCAATTTATCTTTATATGTGCTATTTTTACTAGGTGAAACCTTCCGTGATTTACCTCCCTTCTGGGCAATAGAGGGTCACCCTGGAGGGGCCGCCGAGGTGATGGTTTCACCTTTGCTGCTAAAGGGTGAATAAGCATCACATGTAGTCGCAAAAAGGCATTGCATGGTTTGCCTCACTAAGTAACCCTACAATGCATAGGAGCATGATTTAAAATTTCATACCATGTCAAATGAAATGGACGAAAGTTGTCATTCCACCTATCACTGCGGGCTACCACGATGACCTCCGAGGAGTCGTGAGAGCACTGCGATCTCACGGCAACTTCCATGGAGTCACACGGGGGTGGGGGCCACAATCCCATGGTGCCTCTGCGATTAACATTTTTCTCTTTAAAAAAAATGTTTTATTATTTATTTATTTATTTTTAATATTTAAGTTATAATTTTAATCTTAATTAATATAGTTTATATTTAAAAAATATCAAAACCGTATTGGCACGACAGTACAACACGTTGCAATACTGAAACTGTATCATATCATTCCAGTCATAAACCGAAACTCCAGGCCAAAATTTTAAACCATACATAAGAAAGGTGGATACACTGTGACCACAAGATAGTGTCACTCAGTGAACTTCACTTAAGCATCCTTGTGTCACATTGTAAAGGCCAACAGACTTGGGTAGTGAGAAATCAACATGAGACGAAGAAGCGGAAAATAGGTATCACAAGGTTAGCTATAATACAACAATGTGATTAATGGAAAATTATTAAGGTACAATATCCTAGGTAGTCCCCTCTTTTTTTATATATTTTTAATATAACTTTATATTTTTTGTCCATCCTAAAATGTGATATTTACAATTAGGCTCGGAGGCTCCTAAAAATATGATAAAGAACAAATGATTAAAATAGAGAGTAAAGTCCTATTGATTTTCATGCCACTAGGAAAAAAAATGGTTTTGTAGTACAAGTACAACCATGCACTTTATGAATTTAAATTTAAATTGTTAACAAAATAAACATATACACTAAATTAAGGCAAAGATGAGAATGTTAAAATATATGTGTGCCATTATTATATAGGATAAATTAAAAAAAACATTATCATGGGAGACCATGTAAGTATAACTCCAATTGTGAATATAGTAGAAAATAAAAGGGATTGATAGAGAGAGGCCAAATAAAACTTTAGTTAACATAATAAAAAAAAAGTTAATTGTTTTGAATGTTACAAGTGATATAGCTTTATATAAAACTCGCTGTAGAGAAAATTTATATAGTCAACCTTAAATAATAGGAACAAACACAACATGATGAGATGGAGATGATGAAAAAAGATGACAGTAAATCGAACCAATTAGAGTCGAACTTACAAAGGGTATGAGTAGAACAACAGAATACTTCTAAAATATCTGAATATCACTATGAAAATAGCATTGATGGAATTAAATGCAGGGATAAAATTTTTGGAGTAAGAACAGATTACTATTGTTGTTGTCCATACAAGTTTATTTCTTTTTCCAAGCATCAAAAGATTTGTTCCTTGTGTATTGCACAAACAAGATCAATTAAATTTTAAGTTGATAGTTAGCCAGTGCTTCATCCATATAACAGCGAAAGATTTTTGGGAAATTAGCACACTCCACTCCAAATCCTATAAACAAAAAAATAAACCATATTATGTCAGAATTTAATTTCTTTTTTCTATGACCAATCAACAGAGAAGGTTTTCTTTATATGGGTCACTTTTAAGCATGTCATTGTCGCTCAGCCAAATAAAATTGCTAATATGTTATAGTTATTCCCTCAGTAAAAGTATCATAATTTCATGACCAACAAGTTCAGCAAGAAAGGAGAGTATCATAAGTTACTCTTACATAATTATAGCCTTTAGGCAAAGAACAGTGGTTACAACAATAAAAAGCTGAGTCTAACTCAATTATTAGACAACCTAATTACATCATAATCTAAGAAGGTAGGTAATAAGCAATTAAAAACCGACAAGCCCTATCTAGCAATTAGGCTCAAACAGAAAGCTCATTACATATTTACACTAACAATCTTCATGTATCACTTAGCTAAGGCATAATGACATGATCAACTTCTTCACATGTGCATTAGGAGGTTCATAGTTTCATTAGGATAGCAAGGTATCCACTGTAATAAAATTTAAAAAAATGAAAAGTGGTAAACTTCTATTCTTTGCATGTTTTTTTTAAATATATACTGAAAATGATAACCAAGTTGCCTTGGTAAACAATGCCAAGTTATTTGACATCATTGCATTGCTAGGAATGATATCACCAATGGTTAATCAAGATACATAGTTGTCTATTTTACCTTAATGACCTGCCATCTCTTTTACTTTAATAACTACAGGAAATTGCATGTAATCTGTTTGCTAGTTGATATACAACAGCAAACCATTTCATCAACAAATATTATGAGAAAGATGATTACTTACATGATTTTAGGTCACTTGAGTTGAGTAATTTTTGAAGAGACTCACGGGCAACATTCTGCAAGATGGCGTGCCAGAGAAAGGTTTGTGTCATATACACAGTATATATTTATGCTGAAAAGCAATCATTATTTGCTAATACATCTAAAGTTGATATTTTTCTTAGGATAAATATATGAGAAAGAGAAAGCACAATGAAGTATAAGGGAATTAAATGACACGGAAAATGTTTGCAATGAGAATCAGCAAGGTTGCACTAATGCATAGAGTTGATCTTTCTTAGAACAACAGCAGGAAAATGAAAATGAAAATGAACTATGATGATCTATGTCATGGAAGAGTCCTTAACAATAGATCCAGTTAAAATCAGGAAAATACTTGGTTGGAGTGAAATAACTGAATATAAGATTCTGCAGTATACCGAAGAACAAGATAATAATCAACAGAAGGGAATATACCATTTTGCATAAATTACCTGGCCAAAATGGAGAAAGCTATTACTATAGAGTTTATATGTGGTATTCCTGAGTGTCAGCACATGAACAAATTCAGGGGACAATGCTTCATTTGAAACAAATGTCACCTAAAGATTAAAAAATAAATAAATAAAAATCAGCAGCGAACCACAGTTACCTAGAGTAAAATCAAAATATTATTTCCATGAGAAGTTGAACTGCAATGGATGTCAATGGACTGTTAAATTAAACAAATTCTTTCCCTCCAATAAATGAACTAAAGAATAGTATTCTCAGAATCTCTTGATACTAACTCTAGCAAAATTTAGTAGCATCTAATCGATACCAATATTTCATTACATGGAAATAAATCTGTAAAATGTGCAAGCGATCTTTATTAAGTATTATTAAAATTAATGAGAGTTGTCTTTACCTCTATTCATGCCTTCAAATTTTAATATGTTCAATTTGTCTGTGGAATATATTGGTCGCCTTTAAACATATAAATAACACCTTAACATATCTCAACTATGTATATTTTTCTCATTTTGTTATATAGTAGAACATCACCTAATAGTACTCATAGTAGTATTTCCACCACAATAACTTCTTTTGTGTTGCTTTACAATTGCCCAACACGGTACCCACCACAAATAAACTAAGATAAACAAATGAACATATAAGATTTTGATAGCCTCGTAGATGAGCATATAAGCATACTAATTACAACCTTTAAATTTCTTTAATTATAAGCATGAGCTTAAGCTCATTATTAGGTTTTGAGCAAACATATTTATAAGGTTAGTAAGACAAACTGATGGAACACAAGAGAGATTGATTATTTGTAGGTTTATGAAGCAGGAATCTAAAATGAGAGAGCTTAATTGTTTGAAGTAGGCATCACACCTAAGAAATCCTACGGTAAGGGATTGCATCACACAATCTAAAAAATTTATTAAAAATTAACTTACTATCATCATATTCTAGTAATACAACAATACATATTTATATTACTTGATGGACGTTTTAACATAGAAAATATAGAGAACTCATAAAAACTCTTAATTGCCAATTTAATTTCCAAACATTGGAAATTGAAAAACATTGGAATTGCTAGGTTAACTCTTGGACTTCCAAACCTTCAAACTGTTGAAGATTATATTATTTCCCAAATAGACTCATCATTTTCCAAATTAAAAGTTGGGCTTTGAATCTTTACTTCTATGTTTATAATCTTTAGAATAGACTATCACTTGTCTCCATCACAAACTTATTATGATCTTAGTGATATTTGAAAGTCTAGTGAAATTATGGTTTGTAACCACTTCTTTGAGATTGATATGAGAAAGATCTTAAATTGAATTATAATATAATATTTGAACTATGACATTGATCAAGTCTCAAGATCTGGTAAAAAACAAGGATGGCTTGAGCCTGATGCTTAAAGTTGAATTTACAGTTGAAACAAGCTAAAGATCTAGTTGGTTCAGCTCAATTGTTATCCTACGTGCATAAATAAAATTGGCATGATGGCATCGTATCACAACTCAAGATATCAAACAGCAATGATTTGTTAATAATTTCCTAAAATCTAAATGGGTCCATCATCCATGTTACAGAGTGACAAACATATGTGCAAAATGGACTAAGATTATCTTCATGCCATAAAGAGGGAACAAGAATTAACCTGTGCTGATGCTCCACCAAGCTCAAGTATCCCAGTCGTGTTCTCAGGATCATTTCCCAAAGCTCCAAGTGCATAATTTGCAGCAACCCAAGCATACACACCTTCATCAGAACCTGTGACCATAACATTGACCATAAATCATGAAGATTTATAATAGATTTATATAAAGCAACCAGATACAGAGTAAAACAATGTATGTTTATCAGATATCAAGAAGAGTAACCAATATCTAACAAACCAAAAACAAAAAATTTATTGATTTCTCCATGCAGTAGCTAAGAGGGGATGATGAGAGTATTCACGGAAGCAAATAATTTACAAACCCGGTATCACAGTCGCCCAATCGTCTTTGAATTGAAAGCCTGACAATCTCAGGACCCTCCTGCAAGACTCCAAAATCCTTTCCCTCAGTTCCACTTCGACCATTCTCAAGCCCGCTGTTGCCATTAGCCTAATTTCCGTGACCTAGTGCCAGTCCTTCGGCACTTTCTCCTTAGCGAACTCCAACAGCTCCGCCAAGGACTCCCCGGAGAGCTCCGGGTCCCCTAAGTAAGATGACAGCCCAGGCGTCTTCCGCATCACCACCATCGACTTCAAATCGAGCAAAGGAACGCCACCCATGATTCCCTTAGAAGAGAATATGTGGATCCGGGTGCCAGAGCTCCCGGCGTCGATAACAATCCCAAATCGAGCAGAAGTCGAGCTGCGGGAGGAGACGACGATGTAGAGGAGAAGAAAGGCGGCAGATAAGAAAGAAACAGAGATCCAAATGCCTCGTCGGTAATGATTATGGGTGGATGGTAGACTCCTGGATACGAACGGGAAGAAACGCGGGGAGGAAGGGCGCTTCGGCTCATCCATGCTCGGGATGGAACGATATCGGACGGAAACGGTAGGAGGGAGATGTGAAGGTCAAGCTCCCCTTCCCTTGACCGTCACCCCGTCCTCCTCCGCCACCTTCCGCCGTCAAGGACCAGCGAACATTGGTAAATGAAGAGTCATTTTTAATGGTCCCGCCGTCATCTTCGCTCCTCGTAATGGGCTGCGTTGCCAATGGGCCTCCAATGGGATCAACCTTCCAGAAAAGTTCATGATTTCGACCTACACTTATCCTCTGTTTGGGAGGAGGTGAGTGAGGTGAGGGGAGAGAGGGTGAAGTTTTACCCTCTCTTACCCTTAAAATACACTATTTCCTTACATCGCAAATTGGGGTATAAGAAAGTTAAGCTCCCTTTCCCTCCCTTCCTTCCCTTTTCTTTCCATTCCATTCCATTAATGAAACTCCCCTCACCCCTCCCAAACAGACCGAATTCTTCCTTCGGGTCGCTTCCTTGAGAATGTGAGTTGTGACAGCTGCCGACGACGATGTCGGCACAGGGCTTGACCTAGCCTTGCAGTCACTCCTGCACCACAGGGCTTGACCTAGCCTTGCAGTCACTCCTGCACGGGGTGTTGCCGAGCATTGCAGGTCCGGGATTTGGGTTATTTCTCACGGTAGGTAAGGTAACTAGCGCTGCTGGAGAATATGTGCCACACAGTGTGTCGAAGGCGTCGATAGAGGCAATGTAGGGAAAGGGAAGGCCGGTGAGGAGTGCGCCTTGTGCCTCCGTGGTTTGAGCGGATGGGATGGGTGGGGCGTAGTAGGTGTGCTGACCGCTGACGCTGGTGGTGGGACGAAGTAGTCCTAACGCCGATGGTTATAGAACAATGATAGCTAGCTCGGTTGGTTTTTTGTTTTTTTTCAAGCAATTTATAAAGGGAGCTTGCGGAATTCGTACCTCACTTTATTATATTTCAAAAGAGTCTTTTTTTTTTCACCCTTGATATTATATTGCTGAATAACTCAATTTATTACATGAGTAATTACTCTAATACAATATTATATTGATTATCTGATCTAACATCTCATAATTTATCTTCTTTTGGGATCACTAACTGTTAGGATGATTATTTCATCTTTTCCTTTAAAAAACAGACACATTTATTTTCGATAATACCACATTTGTCATTTAATTCTAAATTATTAATTTTCCTTATTTAAATCAAATAAACTAAATCAAATTAAAAAAATATATAATTATTTTATCAAACAATTCAAAATAAAATAATTAATAACCCTATTTTTTTAAAAAAAAAATAGTATTAAACTCGTAATAACCTTCTAAATTTATTTATAGTTTTTTAATTCTAGAAGTTTAATTAAAAAAATAAAAAATACACTAATAAAAATGTAAAAAAGTAAAAGAACTTTAATTAAAAAATTATTTTTATTATTTTTATCGTTTTGATAACTAATTAAAAGAGCAAAAAAATTAAATTAAATTTCAATAGAAATTAAATAACTAAAATTTAAAATTACTTTGGTAATATTTTGGTTAACATCGCCAAGTTAATGCTGATTTCAATAAAGTTGTTGGGGATCGTTGACATCAGCTAGAGGGGAGGGGTGAATAGCGGTCACCACAAACTCTTCGCTTCCTACATTGTTATTGCACAACGGAATACAAAAACAAACAAGTAGAAAGTTAAATCTAAAGACAAAACACAAACCCTAACACGGTTATTTTACGTGGTTCAGAAATTAGCACTCTTACTCCACGACTGTCCGTAAGGTGGACTGTCACGCCCCGAGAGCGAGATTATCCGACAAAAAATGGATAGCACCTCCCTTGTAAATGTGACAAATGAAACTGGACACAGTCATCTGGTTTACGCACAAAACTTTCCTCAGCCCACACGACTAGAATCAATATGCACAACTATGCAGTTTATATAACAGTCACTCGGCTGACATAACACAACCATGCAGTTTATAAAATAGCTCACTCGGCTGACATAAGGAAAACACCATAGAAACAAACATAAGGAAAAACTCCACAAATCCATACCTTGGACTAGGAGCCGGCTCGGTTTAACACCACAAACAAATCAAATACATAACTGAAATCACAACATGAAAACTTCAAGTCAAAGTCTAGTTAATATAATGTCAACACTAAAGAAAATTCTATAAAAACATAAGTAGAAACCAACTGGAAAGTCATCCTCGATAATGACATGGGACTGGCAGGCATGATCCTCCAAGCGACTCTAAATAATATATACTTGTTACCTAGCAAAATAAAAACAAGTACAAGGGGTGGTGAGTCTAAAAACTCAACGGACATAGAACAGATAATGCATAATCATAATAAATGTGTAGAGATACAAAGGTATACAGTCTTGAAGGATGCAACTATAGGTATAACTGTAAAATCATAAATATCATCTATACTTGAGATAAGATGTCTAATATCATATAGTAATAGGTGTGGGTTTACCTGGCTCATGTTTAGCATTGCATCAGTGTATAATCTACACAGCTAAAATAAGCAGGCTAAAATCATGTACATACAACAAATATAACATAACCACAAATACATAAAGCACTATAATGCAAGAACGATAAAACAACAGTATAAGCAATCACACACATAGGTATATGCGTATGCACGACATGGTCACTCCCACTCACCTCTCAGCTACCACGCCCCATGTATGCTCGAGAGGTCGGGACAATGATAACTGTATAACAATCTAGCTACCAATACTGTCAAGTAGCCGAGTGGACAGTTCACACAGTAATCTCACTAGCTATATAGTGATAGAGTTTTTGCTGCTCATAACTTCAACTATCACTACCTATCACTACCCATGAGTGAAGCGAGGGGGGGGGGGCACGATAGGAAATGCGGCATACACTCCAGCTACCACTACCCATGAGTGACCGAGTGTGCATCAAGGGTCGGAGACGTTCTCGACCACAAGGGAGACATAGTCACCATTAAATGCATGAAATACCATGATGTAGAAAACGTGAATAACATCACCACAAATATATAAAGCAACCAGACATGACTTAGTAACAAAGCATGCTCAGCATAATATAGGGATATAAAGCAGTCAATACGAACACTAAAATATCCATAATCCACTACATTTAATGGATGGCAACGAGAAACTATATAAATGTCGAAAGGATCATCTCAAAGGTCAAGAAGCAAGTATTAAGCATGAATAAAAGTACGAGTGGAGTCAATATAAATGCAGCAACTATCGAAATATATAAATTATGTAATAAGCTTAAAGAACTACATGAAACAAAGAAATAAGTATCCCCCTCAAAATGTAGATCATGTTAGAAATAGCCTCACGTCACATTGCTCATCGCAAATCGAGGTATTGCATGATCACGTACAATTTAGCTACACCAACATGTATCAAATAGTTACCCCACATTTCTAATTCAGTTAGGAAACCATAATTATCAATAACACTTACCTAATCTTCAATTAACTCTGATTAAATCCTCATTGAATTCATTCGATACAAATTAATCAAACTCTATAATCAATTAACCCATCATTCAATCCATTGTATCACTACTAGACATGATGAACCCAATATACACAAATCATCCACATGATCAATTTCTAACTACCCAATCTGATAATTAACCTAATTCATTAATCAAATTAGGTTTAACTTAATCATTAACTCTATTTAATGATTCATCTCAATTAATCCAACCCACAAATAATCACCACTAATCACCACTAACACAATCATCTTTCAAATTAAACTACTTAACCTCTAACCAACCATAATCAAATCTAAATAACACTAAGCATGAATCAATTCTAAACATAAATACTCAAATCCACTAGTTAAATCCATAATCAAATAGATTAAACAATCCTAATCCATTTCACCATCCAAATTGAATTATATAATGAATAATTTATCTACTACATCTTACCAAAATCTAGTGTACCCAGCTAGTGACTCACAATTGAAGCTCCCTCCACTCTTGAAACTCACCCACTGCCGGTACAATGGTTGGAAAGAGGCAATGATGTTGTCTAGACAGGCATTAGTGCCCCAGATCAGTAATCCAACACTAAAATATTTAAATCAGTAGATAAGGCTAGTGTTTACCTTGGATTTGACAGTAAAGGATTGTGAATCATGGTCTGCAATCGTGAGATGGCGACAGATCATCACTCTGGTAGTGTCTCGGTCCTTCGACGATGACCCACAATAGCTGACAGTGAATCTGGCTTCACGAGACTAGCTACAATAGCTGGCTGATATCTACTCCCGGTAGTCGATAGCTAGTTGTTGTGGTTGATGGATACTCGCGAAAACTTTAACGCACAAGTTAGAAATAGGCGGCTGGTGCGAATCTAGGGCATGGGAGAGAAAGCATTAGAGGAGGTACTATGTGCTATGTGATCGGCGACTAGGGCGATCGAGCGGCGTGCGCAGGGGCTTTGTGAGAGAGGGGGTTTCGGTAGAGGATAGGAGAATCGTGTGCAAGGAAACTAAGGTGTTGGACAACTGATTGAAGGAAGGAGAGGGCGGCACTGACGGTGAGGTTGCGGCTGGAGATTAGGATTGTGAGCGGGGAATAGAGCGGCTTGGAATCAGGGGAAGTAATAAGGGCTCGCTAGCTCTGATTAGGGGAAATCAGCCCAAGAAGATCGCTGGACAATCTCACTCTCTAGGTGTGACATAGACAATCCCAACGATCCGTTGGTGGATCAATTCCTGGCAAACTCTGGCTATCTCAAGCTCCTTGTCAGTGGAGAAACCTCATTACAACCTCTACTAAGAACGCTTGAAGCCAATGAGCTAGGAGATTA